>AYEL01077459.1:0-14022 GCA_000484575.1 Olivierus martensii
GTATCTAGTTATGTTTTTATTATATTGTGTAAAGTATAATTAAATAATAAACACTGACTTCCTTTCAAAATAATCGCAATACTTTTCCAAGTTTCAAATTTTCAGTTCTCCCACACTACCTTCCTTCCCCTATAGCTATGGAAACTGTGGAATGATGCCTATCCAACTTACAGCAGCATCGCTCCGCTCTTGACGTGATTATTGCCGGTACTTTTGCGTATTGTTGGATAGCCGAACCTTTTCCTGTAACCTGACAAACTTTTTGCACGGGACTGTACATATATTTGTACTATGCTTACCTAAAGTATCTGTACTATGTTTGGAAAGCTGACACTTGCTGATCTTACATCTAAAGTAATATAATCGACAAAGAACAAAATTTGCGAATCCAAACTGTTTTTAGATACGCAAACAGTTGTGCACGTGTTGTTAAAAGACAACACTTTATGGAGAGTAGTGAGGCATATACTTTTCGCAGTCGCAGTAGGTAGCTACTGCACAAAATATTGTTGCGGACGTTTTCAGCTTCACAGTTTTTGCGGAGTTGGACCTCCTCTAGTCTTCTTAATATTAATTCAACGATAGGGATTTTGCCGCCCTTAGCAAAGTGCCGCCCGGGGCAGGTGCCCCCTTTGCCCCCCATACGCTACGCCACTGGATAGAATAATTGGCTGTTACAAGAAAAAGAAAATATGAACAATGCAAGGATTACTTTCTGCTGGTTTAATATAAGTAAAAATCGTTAGAGATAATTTTGCGTAATTTAAAAATGGACAAATATGGTTTTCTTAATTTTATTAAATGGACTATATCTCTAAATCTAAATATATAGTACTGTGTTTAAAAATGATTCCAAGTTGCATCTTACTCGGCAGTAATGATCAGGATCTGTGTTACGGTTAATTAATACAGGATAATTACGGATAATTAACTTTTCCATTTAATTATCTTTAGAAAGCAATTTGTACATTGTTGTCTCTTTAATAGGAAAAAAGTTCATTTTCGAAGAATTCTTGCTTATTTAATCTTCTGTTACATAGTCCGATCCAAGATCGAATCTCAGGCTACTTTTTTCAAAATGGACCCATTTCGGCCTGTTGATCCCCTTTCAATTTATTGTTACATGAAACGTATTTGAATAGAAAATTTAAATATGTTTGTTTTTTTTTAATTGCCTGAAAAAAGATTCTTTAATTTCTTATAAAATTATTTAAAAAATAATATTTGTGTATTATTATTTCTCTTGAATCAGCTTATCGACTAATTATGCTATTAAATTTAGAAATATGCCAATTTCAAAAAGTTTTTTTTAAGTAAGAATCAACTTTCTTGGTAAGAATACCTTGTTTTATTTTATTTCGTATTATCATCGCAATTAATCTCTCTGTGATCTCAATGATTTTTTAAGACAACTGCTTTTCAACCTCTCGTATCACGAACTTTAAGCATTTCTTCATTTACAATAGAGCATTTGGTATCAAATATGGATAATATTGGGGGAAGTAAATTTAAGCAATGAAATTTATTACAAGTCTACCGATCATCAATGGTTCGCAGGGATTGGCCGCGTGGAAACGCTTCGGCTTTCCACTCCAGAGTCACCCTTCGTCCCGGGACTCACCCTTTTAAAACCCGAGACTCGAACCCGGGTCCCACCCTTTTAAAATATTTATCATGGGGTCCGGTCCCGTCCCGTCGATCCCCATCCTCCACAATCCGTCTAACCCCTCCGCAGGGATGGACAGCCTGTGGAAGGGCTTGTTTCGCCCTGCCACACAGTATTCTTTCAGAATGAAGTGTGGCATCATCTGCTGATAAAAAAGATGGTTCGCAGACTAAGGAATACTGCTCTAAGATACTTAAACTGGTAGAAATCAAAAGATAATTGAGGTGGCATCATCTGCTGATAAAAAAGATGGTTTGCAGACTAAGGAATACTGCTCTAAGATACTTAAACTGGTAGAAATCAAAAGATAATTGAGAATCTACAATTACCATAAATACAGGGATCTATTAGCTTAAAAAATCTTTTTACATTATAAAGTTTGAGAAGGGCTCAGTTTCTGTACTGATTATTCTGTAATCAGTACAAAAACTGCAGAATAACCAGACATCTCGTTTTTCAATTACAGTGTATTATTTTTATGTTTTGTAATTTTAATAATTTAAATTCGTTCACATTTTAACTAAACTGTAATGGCTAATTAGCATGAAACGAATACAAAAGGATTGTTTTAATTAATATGACAATCGAATCATATCAACTCGCTATATATTATTTTTGTGTTTTGTAATTTTAATAATTTAAATTCGTTCACATTTTAACTAAATTGTTATGGCTAATTAGCATAAAACGAATACAAAAGGATTGTTTTAATTAATATGACAATCGAATCATATCAACTCGCTACGAATGTCCCTTTTATAAATCTGGTCACCTACTATAGAGTTTCTTTAAGAATATAGGGAAAATCTTTCATGGAAGAACTACATTAATAACTATAGAGACTGTGTGCCTATTTACTGTTATTTATTTTACAATGTATTAGAAAATATTGCCCACTCATATATAACAAAATAAGCCTAGCAATGCTGTAAATTATCTGGATGGTACCCAAAGCCGCGATTAATGCTGATATGTAGTATGGTAAAAGTGGTTTTAAAAAGTCGTTAGAAATGCGGGGAAGGATAAATTTCAAGTCATGAAAAACTGAAGATTTTCCAAGCAAACCGGCAAAATACTAAATACTAAACCGGCAATCCTGTTTTGCAGTTTAAGAGTAAACAGTATATTATATAATTAATTACACAACTCGTGCATGAAGGATATGAGAAGGCACAATCTATACAATAATTTGTTTATCCTCATTAGTCTGGCAATCCTGTTTTGCAGTTTAAGAGTAAACAGTATATTATATCGTGCATGAAGGATATGAGAAGGCACAATCTATACAATAATTTGTTTATCCTCATTAGTGTCACGTACAACTTTAGACTAAAATAGCTCGAAGACTATACAATGAAATTTTATAAATCCTTTTGATTTGAGTTTCTATAAGGTGAAATTAGAGTTTTTGTCCTATTAAATATATATTTTAAATAACCGTTATAAAAAATTTCGAAAAATCAAATATCGACAAAACTTTATAACTTATTCGGATAGATGGCGCGATGTGTCCGCCTGAGATGCTGGCTTTCTGGTAGATTAGATTAGGTCTTATCTTTCACACGGATATTACGTATAATTTAATAGTTAAGAAGAATATATAATACTTAAAAGAGCAAAAAAAGCATGCTGGCTTTCTGGTAGATTAGATTAGTTCTTATCTTTCACACGATAATTACGTATAATTTAATAGTTAAGAAGAATATATAATACTTAAAAGAGCAAAAAAAAAGCAATAAATTGTACAAACATATTCCATTTTATTTTAATATATGTTTTTCTGATTTAATCAACGATGTTTCTCGCGCGAGAAAATAACATTGAATAATCCTTTTAAAATCTGTACAGCCAGTGGACACTTTCAAATAACTTTAGGGAAATTCAGCGGCGGAGAGTGAAGTAGTTGACAGTCAATCAGTCGTATAACAACGTCTCCCCTCATCCATTCGCCATTGCATTCGCTTTAGTTGACAGCTCATTTCTGTATATGAAATATCATATATCTGTATCAAAATACGTCAGCCTTAAATTTTTCTAAGAGATGTCACAGTTGGTCAAGGAAACAATCTATAGTCACGTGTCAAAATTTGGCAGTTCTATTGGTGAAAATATTCGCGATGGACACAATACGCCAACGATCATTTCTCCGTATAACAAATAAGCAAGTGTAGATTGATCATCCGTTAGACTAAAGAACGATAATAAAACAACAAAAGAAAAGTAATAGACACGAAAAATACACAAAATAATTTGCCTGCAAGATGAATTCGAGAAAATGCCGCGAAATGGTACAATTTTAATTTTGTAAAGTCCGATAAAAGTAGTACCAAGCGAAAGAGGTCAATCTATAAGTCAACGATCACAAAAAGAAACAGGAGTCGTATCGATGATATATTCAAGATAGATTGCTATAATAATGATTATTTATTATAGTTAACAATCCACCCTACCGACACGTAAATAAATGTGCAGTCATCGGTTCCGTTAAAGATTCGTATAAAAAGATATGTATATTTCGGAAACGGTACCGATTTCGCCCTTGATTCTTTTATGAACTTTGACCTATAGACTGTTTCTTTCGTTTGGTACTACTTTTGTCGGCATTACAATCATTGCAATATTACCCATAGCAAGGTCTATAAATATACTATATATTTATAGACCATGCCCGTAGTAATGTATGTGAATGGCTTTAGGTCCGCCATGTTGTCACATCATACTTTCGCGTAAGAAAACAACTGAATTTTCTCTTTCTAAACTGTACTATCATTATAATGACGTCAGGAAAATTCAGTTCAATAAGTGAATAGTTTATCTTCAATCGGTTAAAGTTGATATTCCATCCAATCTGCGTGGTTGGCATAACTCTGTAGACGAAATAAATTGATTCCAAAATTTTTCAGAGACACGTCCTGATTAGACAAGATAACAATTTGAAATTACGTGTCAAAATTACAGTTCTATTGATAAAAATTCTCACCAAGACTACGTCATCATCGTTCTCCGAGCAACAACGATAACCACGCGTACATTGATCATCGCCCAAAATTTTTCAGAGACACGTCCTAGTTAGACAAGATAACAATTTGAAATCACGTGTCAAAATTAGACAGTTCTATTGATAAAAATTCTCACGAAGACTATGTCATCATCGTTCTCCGAGCAACAACGATAACCACGCGTACATTGATCATCGCTAAGACTAATGGATAGTAATGAACAAGCAAATAAAATGCATAATAGGCAAGAAAAACATAAAAATAAATTGGGTGCAAGATTTCGAACCTAGATAGATTATACTTTTATTTGTAAATATTCAAAGACCTCGCTGTTATTTTTCTATACTTACACATTACCAAAAATATTAGATTATATTTTATAAAAATAAATCGGGTGCAAGATTTCGAACCTAGAGAGATTATACTTTTATTTGTAAATATTCAAAGGCCTCGCTGTTATTTTTCTATACTTACACATTACCAAAAATATTAGATTATATTTTAATCTTGACAGATTCAAATACAGTAAGACCCCGCTTAATGCTGCCCCGTTTAACGCTGTTTCGATATAACGCAATTTTTTCAAATTCTATATTTTTATTGATTCACTTTGGCGTGGTTTTTCAAACCGTTATTCTTACATAAATCCGAAATCGCAGGAATTTGTTACATGGATACTCCTATGCAGTCTCACAGTGCATTTGATATCAGTGCCGTGCAGTACATACGAAAGTCAGCTGCGGTCAGAGTTCATATTTATGAGTCTCAGTGCGTTTGATATCAGTGCCGTGCAGTACATACGAAAGTCAGCTGCGGTCAGAGTTCATATTTATGATCGGCCATCAATATTATTTTACAATAATAAAACTAACAATTATCCCATTTTAGTTTTAACCTGAATGCTGTCACTTTATGGTTCCTTGAAGTTAGAACGTTTTTATTTCATCAATATTTCTTCGTTGTTTATAGTTTACTGCAATCTGATTACTGCTTTTTGTTCTTAAAATTTTTTATTTTATAATTTTAAGAATTTTTTCACGAATGATTTATGAATACAAATCGATATTAGCAAAAATTTTTTATTTTATAATTTTAAGAATTTTTTCACGAATGATTTATGAATATAAATCGATATTAGCAATAAAAAATGTTCTGTAATTAATGTAAATACAATAGTAACAATACATGTTACAAAATTGAATAAAAAATATATACATAGCATTTTTTTGTCCTGTTTCACCTATCCCAGTGCTTCTCAAAGTGTGGGTCGCGATTCCATGGGATCGCATAACAAAATTTGGGGTCGCAGAAATTTTAGCAAATGTTTTAATTTGTATTCCTAGTTTATATAACTCTATATCCAGGATCGCGAAAATATTTTTTCGGGTAAAAGGGGTCGCAAAGTGGAAAAGTTCGAGAAGCGCTAACCTATCCTCATTATTTACGTGTTAAAATGATCTCGTTTAACGCTGTTCTTAGAGCTTTATTTCCTTGAAATGTATCCCCCGCGTTAAACGGGGTCTTACTGTATATAAAATATATGTAAAAATGAAATAAATATTTTGTCGTATTTATAACATCACTACAATATCTGTTGGGAAAGCGCTAACCTATCCTCATTATTTACGTATTAAAATGATCTCGTTTAACGCTGTTCTTAGAGCTTTATTTCCTTGAAATGTATCCTCCGCGTTAAACGGGATCTTACTGTATATAAAATATATGTAAAAATTAAATAAATATTTTGTCGTATTTATAACATCACTACAATATCTGTTGGATAATAATTTTACATTAATTCACAAAAATCATTCATTTTAGCTTAACTGAATGGCTTTAGAATCGCCATGTACTGAGATCACACATTTGAGCAAGTAAAACAACTTTTCTCTTTTTAAACCGTACGATCATTTGCCAGCGGTCAGAATATCTAATGACGTCAAGAGGCGGCCGGATGGCCGAGTGGTAACGCGTTGGCGTACCACGCTGGAGGACCCGGGATACGATCATTTGCCAGCGGTCAGAGTATCTAATGACATCACGAAAGATTAAGTGGGATTCATGGCAGTGTGCCTCGAGGCAGATACATTTTCAAACGAGCAGAGAAAACAAAGCCGACGAGAGGAGAGGGGTGATAGGTAAAATTCCCCGGCTCGGGATTTACGAAGGCCCGCATATCAGCCCACAATTTGTTTTTTTACGCACCTATTAGCCGTAAAAAGACGTTATTGAAAATTAGAGTCCGAAGCGGGAGTAATAAATTGTCCCAACCTTATAACTTTAAAATTACTTGGAGCCCATGTAAATTTTTCCCCTGGGCCCGGCGACATGTCTCAGCCTCTGGCGAAAAACTTTAGTCCCAGTGGAATATTTAATTAAATTCAACAGAAAATTCTGGAATTACTCATAATTAATTAGATATAAAATGCAGAATAATTATAATGTTGCTAAGAAATAAGGCAACAGGCGACTGATTATCAAACAGCATTAAATTAATCATTGACAAAATGATTGAGAAGAGACCAATTGACGAACATGCTTTAATTCCCAAAATGACTTATGAATTTTCGTTTGAATGGCGAAGAAGTTCCCAGTGAAATCAGCATATATCTATTCACAATAATTAAGATTCAAGACGAATCTTTGAATTCAAATTGGAGTTTATTTAGAAAAATGTATTTTCTCATAGAAAATTATATATTGCAGCATCATCAGCGAGTGCTTTACATAATTTGTAATTTCTTATTTCCAGTTATCCGAAAAATTCCGTAATTACCTTTTATAAAGAAATATGTTCTTAATTTATAAGGCAAACTTAGTTAATAATAAAGGAATTCTGCCTATTAATTAGATTAAATTTTGAAATTATTAAATTATAAAATCATTCATCACCACCGACATATTTTTTTATTGCTGGCATAGCTGCAATGGGTTTACTAGTAGCGATAAAAAATTGAAAAAGCGCTCAATCTTTTGATTAGGTTAGTTAGGTTAGCTCGGGTTCAGCATTTGGCGGTGGCTACTTTTATAGCCACTTCAACTGGGCATATCCATAGTGGAGTCAACCCTAAGGTTAAAAGATGGGATTCAGCGGCCGGGCTGGATTCCTCCTGAAAAAACAGGAGGGATTCATTAAGGGTGTGGGACCCAGAACTGAACCGTGACCTCTAAGATGGTAAGCAAACGCTTTACTACGCGGCCATCCAGCCGACCTCAACCTTTTGGAAATACGGCCGGGCTGGATCCCTCCTGAAAAAACAGAAGGGATCCATTAAGGGTGTGGGACCCAGAACTGAACCGTGACCTCCAAGATGGTAAGCAAACGCTTTACTACGCGGCCATCCAGCCGACCTCAACCTTTTGGAAAGGTGACCGGATGACCGACTGGTAACGCGTTGGCGTGCCACACAGGAGGGCTCAGGTTCAGCATTTCTTGAAATTTTTTCGTTCTTGACGATCCCCGTCTTTCACAACCCGGCCCCTCTCCACGGGTATGGGTGCAGCTTGTGATTGGAACTGGCACCGCCCCTTAGTAATCTCACTGGTTGGAAAGGGGCGTAAAAATTAAAAAAAAACCTTTTGGAAATCGTGGAGCAATTTGAAAATTTGGTACACGATTTCCAAAAGACCGTCGGACCATTCCTGCTTAACTAATAGATGGAACAAAGATTGCTTCATACTATTTCGCGCTATTGCTTTTAAAAATATTTTTGGAAGTTTCTTGTTCACAGACTATAAGAAGCCCACAGGGTATTAGTTGAGCATTCGAGCAACACTTTATGTACTGTACACGCAATGATATACGTCTAATCGGAATTTTATAAGTGATATCTGTGATTACAATAAGCTTCATCTATTGTATGGTCAAATATGATATCCGTTTTATATATTTCATCACTATAATGTTGCAGTCATCCATTTTAAAACGCAAATATAATCGAAACGATTTCGTAATGTTTCAGAGTTTGTCTTTGCCAGATCTAGTTTAATTTCAAAAAGAATTTCCCTAATCTTTAATGCTACCTTTAATAAATTCGCTTCACTTTAACTGTCACCAATTTATTTTTGCTTTGTAATAATTTCTTTTAATTCACAAATAAATCAATTTAACAATAATTTTATTATTTCAGATAAATATTAAATTTGAAAAGAATAAATAATCCAATACAGTACTCTACTTTCTATATAGAATAATCAAGTTAGTCGAATTCAAAAAGGCTGATAATCGCTAGCCAATGAGTTTAATGCTTCACCACCTCAAGCTTGCTTTCTCACGTCGGATTTAAATAGAAACTTTTTACAAATCTCGTGTATCTGCTCATTTAATTGACAAGTCTCACAATAATATGTATGTCAAATTGGGGAGGCTAATCTTTAAATTTTTATATATTCAGTCGTTATATCACGCGTTTCAAAAGTTTCGATATTAGTTCCGTATAATTACGTGTTTTAGAAAGAATTCTTGTACACTGACGGAAAAAAAATCTCAACACCAAGAAAGACTTGTGTTAGATAAACAAAATTTGGTAGGCGTGTTTATACATCTGAAAGATGACATCGATTCAAATTTCGCGCTTTGCGCATAAGTGTGGCGCTAGTAGCTCCACTCGGAATTTGCAAATCAGGTTTGCTTTAAATGCATGCTGTAAAGTTTGTGAGCGTTATTTATCCTTGAAATTTGACGTATTGAGCTGATGTTAGCCAAGAATGCCTTTAAGAAGACGAAGAAGCCACTATCAACAGCTCACCGAGTTTGAACGAGGTCGTGTAATAGGGCTACGAGAAGGTGGATTTTCTTTCCGCAATATTGCAGAAAGACTTGGCCGGAATGTATCCACTGTGCATGATTGTTGGGAGCAGTGGTCAAATGAAGGTACTGCTTCAAGAAGACCGGGTTCCGGGCGGCCACGTGGAACTACTGAGAGGGAAGACCGCCGTATTCGGCGTATGGCTGTGGCACATCGTACTGCATCTGCGACAGAAATTCGAGCTGCAGTTGGTACCACAGTGACACAACGAACTGTTAGAAATCGGTTACTTGAAGGACAGCTCCGAGCTAGGCGCCCTGTAGCGTGCATTCCACTGACTCCAAGCCATTGCCGTTTGCGACTCCAGTGGTGTCAAACCAGAGCTCATTGGAGGACGGAGTGGAGATCTGTTGTGTTTTCTGATGAAAGCAGGTTCTGCCTTTGTGCCAGTGATAGCCGTGTGTTGGTCAGAAGGAGGCCAGGGGAACGCCTGCAACCAAACTGTCTACGGCCTAGACACACTGGACCTACACCTGGAGTCATGGTCTGGGGAGCAATTTCCTATGACAGCAGGAGCACTCTTGTGGTTATCCCAAACACACTGACTGCAAATTTGTACGTCAGTCTGGTAATTCAACCTGTAGTTCTGCCATTCATGAACAGCATTCAAGGGGGAATTTTCCAACAGGATAACGCTCGCCCTCATACCGCTGTTGTAACGCAACGTGCTCTACAGAGTGTCGACATGTTACCTTGGCCTGCGAGATCACCAGATCTGTCTCCAATTGAGCACGTATGGGATATCATTGGACGACAACTCCAGCATCATCCACAGCCAGCACAGACCGTCCCAGTATTGACAGAACAAGTACAACAAGCATGGAACTCCATACCACAAAGTGACATTCGGCACCTGTATGACACAATGCATGCACGTTTGCAGGCTTGCATTCAAAATTCTGGAGGTTACACCGGCTATTAATGCAACAGCATTTCACATTTGAAATGCATTTTCTTGAGCTTAAATTAACCTGTGATCTTGAAAATTTAATCAATTAAACATGTTAACTACACAAATGCATTGTCCAAATTTCATTACTCTACAGTAATTTTTTCTTGGTGTTGGGATTTTTTTTTCCGTCAGTGTATATAGCCATCTTCATGTCAAATTGGGCGAATCTATTACAAATAGCTACAGTATTTGATTTAAATTTATTACCTATCATTAGTGATGAAGATCTCTAATTTCCAGCATTAGTGTCTCGTAATTAAGAGTAATATTGAAAGCTATAAAAAAAAGTTTAATATTGTATCACGTGATAGAATGAACTATTTCACTTTTAAGATCTAACGATCGCCTTGAATTTCTTCAATTTTCCCCCCTCGCTCTATCGTTTCAATTGACTGAAACCATAATAAACGCTAGTTTCCTAATAGGAAAACTTAAATTTGATAACATTGTATTGTGTACGTGCATAACATTACATAAATATCAAGAATAATTTAAACTTGTAAAAACGTATTTTATTTATTCGTTTTATATGTAAACAGTTATAAACTTAAAATAATTACTTTCAATATAATACAACTAATAATTCTTTTCATAAAAACAATTACAAATTTATGACCTGATTTAAAAAATGGAAAACATATGAGATTATGATTTAACTTATATTGACCAGCAACAAATGAATTTACTATCATAATGCAATTTAAACAATGAGTGCTTTTCTACTGACAAGTACATGTATTTTTTTAATACATGCCACCTCCCATACCACCCATGCCTCCCATTCCCATTCCACCCATAGAAGGCATTTCTTTCTCTTCTTTTGGCAATTCAACAACAACAGCTTCAGCAGTTGTGAGTAATGAAGCAACACCTGCTGCATCCATTAATGCTGTACGTACAACCTATTAATTAAAAATATCTGAATTATTATTATTTTGAATTATGATCATCTAAATTGGATTTACAAATAATATTAGAAATAGTTCTGATTCAAACACAAAAAGCAACATCAGCTTAATCAAACCAACACTATTATTTTTGGCACTTGCCCATTATCATTAAAGAATAAAGCAACAACTGAAGCTCAACATGAAATCGTAGAAACAAAATGAAAATGACCAATATTGAATAAAGAAGAGTAAAATATGCATCCTCTAACTACACCAAAAAAGATTAAAGAGAATCCTTGGCACATTTAGGGACTATCCCCTAGAAATGTAAATTAGCAGTACTGTAGGCTGAAAAGCAAATCAAAGCAGATTACAGCATACTAACAACTAGTGTTAAACATCGAACATCGATGTTTTGGTATTGATGTTCGATGTTTTTTCTGTTTATGTAGTAGAATCGACGATTAAACATCGAACATCGATGTTTTGGTATTGATGTTCGATGTTTTTTTCTGTTTATGTAGTAGAATCGACGTTTGGGTTAAATATTAATAATATTACATACTAAAGCCGTAGACATTCTGCAACTAATAATAGCAGAGAGACAAAATAAGCACTATGCAGAAATTTATTTCTGCATAGTGCTTAGTTTGTCTCTTTGCTAATATTACATATTATTTTTATAAATGGAATTTTTTATAATTGGTGATGATTTTATTTAATTTTTTTAGTTTTGCATTAGGAAAATGAACAATTCATCTGCCAATTGATTTAGTGCTTCATATTTGTCACGTGAGACACACTATTATCCGTCATTTAATTAATATTCGAAACGCTTTCGGATTCTTTTTTTTTTTATTTCAAAGTATTTATATCTTTCTGGATCAGTAAGTATGCCTCCAAAAACCTTTGTGGCAAAATTTTGTTAAAAATAAAAGTACGAGGCGTGTTTTTTAAGTAAGTACCGTTTTGAAATTTGCATCCAAAAAACTTTCTGTGGCAACATTTTGTTAAAAATAAAAGTACGAGGCGTGTTTTTTAAGTAAGTACCGTTTTGAAATTCCGCCGCTGCAGCGCTGCAGTCGGTGTCCCGCGCATGCGTACTGTGTACCTACATCTGTTGGCAAGTCACAGACCACAGTATAATACATACAGTAGCGAAGCTCAATGTTAAACTTCCTTTTACAACTTGCATGTAGCGTGACAGTGCTGCGCCTGGTGGTGAATAAGTTAAACTGTAAATACTAACGTTTAACTCAAAGTTTTCTAAACAGTTTTATCGAGAAAAATGAAATATGCTTCGATTTTTTCATTGTAGTATAAATGAAAAATGCAGGATATCACATAAAAATAAATTATATCTTAATTTTCTTTATATTTATCAAATATTTCGAGACTTAAACTGCATTCTTTTTTTATATAAAACTCTAATGTTTATCTTTAGAAATATTCAGTTTTTTTTTTTATTAAATTGTTCATAGGAAGCATAGTCCTTTTTTTATTTACATATCATACAATGGAAGCTAAATTTTCGTTAAAGGACAAGGATTATAACAGTAAAACTTTATCAAAACTTAGATTTAAAAAAAGTAACTCGTATAAACATTTGTAAAGGCCTATTTTTTCTTTATAAAAACTTACTTGTTAGATTTAAAAAAAGTAACTCGTATAAACATTTGTAAAGGCCTATTTTTTCACATAAATTTTTTAAGATGATTTTTTAAATATCTTATACTCAATATTAGTACAGCAACATGTTAGGTATAACTGAATCATCAAGGTGCACTACTGAAATGTTTTTTCTTCCATAAATAATGCATAAATTTATTATAGTAACTTTATAATGAAATTAAAAATAAGCAATTGCAAAACTTCTCTTGTATCCAATTCACATACTAATATGGATGAATACAAAACATAATTTATCAATATTTGCCATTTAAAAACCACTTATTTCATAAGAAAAAAAATGTTTAGCCGTCATTTCTTACGTATGTTTTTGCATTGAAAGCTCAGTGATTGAACTTTAATTGACAAATCTGATGTATTAGGCGAATCCAGAAAAATTTTTTGTGCGGCAATGGAAAGATTTTATACGGCTGGCTTTTACTGAATGCAAATTTTCTGCAGGTAGTATTTTTTATTTTATTTTATTTATTTATGTTTTATTATTTTTTGAACGGAAAAATATGTAAAAAGTGTATTGAGAAAATTGTATGATTAGAAAGATATATTCAGAAAATACTGTTTGAAGATTTTGTATATAAGTGGATTCCGCTTAATTGGGACAAATCTCGAAGAACGAAAACCAAACTAATAAACTAATACAAAATTTAAACGCTTAATTGAGACAACTTTTCGCTTAATTGGAACAGTAGCAGAAAAGGAATTTTTAAATTTTGATATATTTTAGGGATTTTTCGAAAGTATGGCTACACATACATACATTAGTCTTTGCCAAGATGTCAAGAAAGGATTTTACACTCAAGTAAAATTGCTTGGCTGAATAAAATTAAAAGCTAGCTATTTAATACAAGCTATCGTATACTCGCTGAAATAAACCAAAATCTACCATAGACACGTCTCCTACAAAAAGAAAATCAACTGCGTAAGGAGTGGGCATTACAGAAAGAAATTCTAGGAACATCGAAAAGAAAGTGTGATGGAAAGGATTCAGAAGTCGAAGAAGCATTAGATCAATGGATTT
>AYEL01077460.1:0-22141 GCA_000484575.1 Olivierus martensii
AGACTCGCTGAAATAAACCAAAATCTACCATAGCGCGTCTCCTACAACAAGAAAATCAACTGCGTGAGGAGTAGGCATTACAAAAAGAAATTCCAGAAAAGAAAGCGTGATGGAAAGGATCCAGAAGTCGAAGAAGCATTAGATCAATGATTTTCTATAGTTAGGGGCGAGGCGTGAATATCAGCTGCCTAGAGTTGAAGACGAAGTCAGAGGAGATCGGTAAAAAGCTAATAATTAGGTACCCATTTTAATAAACCATTAAAATAGGTACCTAATTATTATTTTTTACCTATTATTTATTTACCTACGAATTACATATTTTATTTTAGAATTTATCATTACTTCGTTTAATTGGGACAGCCGCTTAATTGGGACAAAATGGCTTGACTCGACGTGACCCAATTAAGCGGAATCCACTGTATATACTCATATTTTGATAAAACAAATTTTGCTTTTGTCGTCTTAGTAATTTTAAAAAGTGATTTTCAATTCTGTAAAATTCCAATTTTTCTACAAAACTTATAATTACGGGTAATTTCCGATTAGAAAATATAATCGTAAAATTGTTTTTAATTAAAATATAATTGAACCGAACCTCTTTGGAGTAGTAGTAGCCTCTCTGCATCTGCCAGTGTGATTAGAAAATAACTAATGTTTGAATTATTTTTTTTTATATAAATAATTTTATTTTTATTTAATAACTGTTGTTGCCCCCTTAAATTAAACATCAATTTTACAAATCAGTCAAAAAAAGAAACATTCATGAATTCTATTAATATAAATCAGAAAGAATCCTTTAATTTTTCTGCGGTTTAATTCACATTTTTAACCACCAAGGTTTTGAAATATTATATATTTATTATTTCTGAGACAATTTGACATTTTTCTGTTTATAAATTTTCGTATATAGAATAATCTCAATTTTATAAAAAAAACTCAAAATTTACTACTGTTTACATAGAAATAACGTCGATTATCTTCTTTTAAGTTCTTCACTAGGATCGCTAGTTGTATGCGCGCGCATTGCTATCCTGCAAAAATTTGGTCGGAGCTTCGCTATTGTATGTATTATACTGTGCCACAGACGCCATTGCGGCAACAATCGATCATTTAGTTATTTGCTTTTGCGTATTTAAAATGCCTCCGCCGATTGAGAACCCCGCCGACTGTGAAATACGCGCTGTTATTCGTTTTCTTAGTGCTAAAGACGTGAAAGCAGTTGAAATTCACCGTCAGATTTGTGAAGTGTACGGACAAAACATTAAGTGATGGAATGGTACGCAAATGGGTAAGAGCTTTCAAAAATGGCCGAAAGAATCTTCATGACGAGTGGGCGACCCTCAGTGATCACTGACGATTTGGTGCAGAAAGTCGACGAAAAAGTGACGACATTCAACATCGCCCAAAAAAGTGAAGTTTAAGCAAACAATTTCAGCCCGGAAAATCTGTGTTTTGGGACAGGAAAGGGTGTTGCTTGTTGATTTTTTGCTTCGTGGTGACACAATAAATTCCGAAACATATTGCGAACCTTAAAAAAAACTGCGCCGTGCAATTCAAAACAAAAGGCGCGGCATGCTGAGTAAAGGGATCGTTTTGCTGCATGCCAATGCCCGTCCACATGCGGCCAATCGAACTCAAGATCTCATCGCATCATTTGGCTGGGAACAATTTGATCATCCTCCATACAGCCAGTGACTACCACGTGTTTCTGCAACTGAAAAAGCATCTCGGAGGTCAGCGCCACGATGACGACGATATCCTCAAAACGGCTATGTTGCAGTGGCTGTCAAATCAGGCGGCAAACTTCTATGACGACGGAATACAAAAGCTTGTTGTTCGATATGATAAGTGCCTTAATATTGGTGGCAATTATGTGGAAAGTAGATAAAAGTGTGGTCTTTCATGTAAAAATAAAATTGTTACAAAAAGTTTACTTGTTTTTTTTTTACATATCAAAACGGTACTTACTTAAAAAACACGCCTCGTAATTCTGCAATTTACATATATTATTCAAAAGAACTGAAAACTAGTGGTAATACCATGAATTTAAGGTTTCATCTTGAAAGTAAACATCCACAACTTCTTGAAGTCAGAAAGACTTTCAGAAGGAAGAAAAATACTATGAAGACACTGAATGAAGTATCATCGTCACAACCTTTCCCAAGAAAATAAAGAAAAATTTCTGAGATGTTTAGAAGCATTGAGTGAGGAGCAATCAGCAGAAAATAAGGTAAATCAAGCTCTTATAATTATGGTGTGTAGACAATAAGCCATTGAGAATTTGGATCGTGAATGCTTTCAACATTTCGTAAAGACAACAACAGCTTTTTACAAAATTCCTTCTCGACCAACGATTAAAAGACTAATTTCCGATAAATATAGTAATATGGTATCCATAGTCAAATAACAGCTCAAACAGAAATTTTGCTTATTGACAACTGATTTATGTACAGACATCCAGAAGAAGAATTACATTAGCTTGACTGTCCACTTTATAGATGAAGAAAATAAACTGTGCAATGTAGCAGTGGATGTTTTTATATTGGAAGAACGGTATCTAGCTATAAACTGAAGCAGTTGATAAAATACTATGAAATATGACGAATATGTCAATGCAGCTGTTACTGACAATGCACAAAAAAAAATAACAACATCGATTTTACCTTTCGATGGTTTTATCGATGTTTTCCTATCAATGTTCAACATTACTAACAACCAGCAGAAAAATAATGTATAGCACCTTCTAAAGACAGAACAATAAACTGTTAATAACAGATGTTTAAAGCTTTATTAGCCAAAAAATCTGCCAATTTTTTTTTTCCCCAAGAAATGGAAAGATAGATTATTGGCATAAATTTTATTTAATTATTTCTTGCTGTAAACTTTCTTTATTGTGTTCTCTTTAATGAAATATGTAACATCTTAATCTAATAATATGATATAATCCCATTGAATGACAATGTTTTGGAAAAAGCAGTCATCAATGCAAAATAATTTACTTGTTTAAAGAATTACGTTTGTTAAGTTTAACATTTTCCAACACAACTGCAAAATGTCATCAAGCAAATTTGTACATTTTGGATAGAAAAGTATGATATTATTAATTTTTGAGATTTTACTTGTAAGAACCAGTCTGAACTGCCCATATGGAGATGTGTCCATAAAGAAAAAAGAAAATAATAATAATTACAATAAAATAAACAGAAGATAGAATTAACAATAAGAGAAGTAGATCATTTTTTGATAATAGTGTAGTTAGGTCAATATATAGAAATGATGTAATGGGAGAACGATGATATTTATACTGGGAAGGACAGAGTTGAGAGAGCTGGCTTGTTGGTATTGGGCAATAAACAAGTGTTAGACAGATAATTTGACATTCAAAATGTAGGAGAAAAAGGGAATCCATGTTTCCTTTGTCAGTGGCATCCAACAAGGATGAAGGAGTAAAGATGGCATTCATCTTAACAACACTTATTTAAGAAGAAAAATATTAACAAACTTTAAGAAATATGAATACGGGAATCCATGTTTCCTTTGTCAGTGGCATCCAGCAAGGATGAAGGAGTAAAGATGGCAATCATCTTAACAACACTTATTTAAGAAGAAAAATATTAACAAACTTTAAGAAATATGAATGAAAGAAAGGAGGTAGAAAAATAAACATCTTTCTCTCTCAGATGTGGCCACACAATCCAAGATTGGATAACTCTTTCTTCTGTTCAAGAGTTGGTTAAAATAGTAGCTTTCTTCTTATTTTGTAAATACAGGTAGGCCTCGATTAGTGCGAATAATTGGTTCCACGAATTTCTCACACTATTCAAAGTATAATTCTACATTAAAATTGGTGTAAATTGTTATAATTATTATAGATTCATTTTTAAAGTGAATAATAGCTTAAATTCTCTGTCAATTAAGATTTGTATATTTCGTTCTGAGTTATTCAATTAAATTTTTATTATTATCTTAAACAGATGAATAGGAAGACAATCTTAATTTGTGTTAATATACAGCATATTGATATATTTCAATGATATATAAAAGTAGTCTGAAATTAAGAAAATTTTCGTTTTTAAATATGAAATACTATTATTGTTCAACTTACATGTATTTCCCATAATAGAAAGCATCAACTCATTAGTTAACTAGGAAAAATATTTAGTATCTTAATGACCATCATAGATTTTTTTATGGCATGAGTAATCAGTTATATTTAAAATAAATCTTTTCTAAAGAGCAATAATTAAATCTTCATTCATATTATTATCATTCTCAAAATTTAAAAAGTAATCATTAATATATATTATAATTTTAAATAATTCCATTTTTTAATTACAGGTAGTTTTTGATTTTATGAGTTAATTTGTTCATAGACTGCACTTATGAAAGAAAAACTCCTAAATCAAATATTAGTTTCTCATAGACATAATGTTAAAAATATGAGTTCTGTTCTCAATAATGAAATTAAATAAAGGTAAAAGAAAACATTAGTTTATAATGAGACAATGATTTATTTATCTACAGAAATGAAAACGTGGCTTTTAAAATCAAACAAATTATTTTTTTGCATTTTTACACACTTTCCAATCAGTGAAATTACTAAAGGGCTGAACAAATTATTATAATAAGTTTTTATTCTTCATTATTATTGATAGATAAATAATAGATGAGTTTTTATATGGATGAATGCCTTAATCATAATCTGGGAATGAAAGTTATTTACTTAAGGTGCCATTATAAAAACCATGGCAGCCAGAGGAGCACTACTTTTGATTCTTGGTCCACTGTTTTTGATTTTTCTGATTGCAGTTTATGCTAAAAATCCAGTTGTACTGTATTGTATTTTATATGTCTTTAAAGTATCTTTTTTAAATGTTTGGCATTTATTTATTGCAATTAAATGTTCATATTTTTCATACTTCATATTTGGAAAAAACTTGCAAACTTGTAAATCAAGAACTACCTCTATAGAATTATATAGGTATTTGTATTCTAGAATTTAAATATAGATAAAAAGATGATTGATAAAAATTTAATGTAATTTTAAATTTTCTTTATAGTTTTTTTAAGTCAGTTTACATCAACAATGCTATCTCTTGATCAAGATAGCAATTGTCAGAAATTTCAAAATTTTGTGCTTTTTTATTGAATGTTTTAGTTATAAAATTATAGTAATATTTATTTCAAAATTTAAATCTTTATTTATGTATTTTTATTAAATATAATATTTCAGACTCCTCGGGACAAAATTCAATGTGTGTTGAAGTGCTGCAATACAATTATGAATTTATTGAGTATGGCTAATGATAAATCTGTTCCAGCAGCTGATGATTTTATGCCTGTTCTTGTCTTTGTTCTCATTAAAGCAAATCCTTCTTCATTATTATCAACTGTGCAATATGTTAATACTTTTTATATGAAGCAACTAGTAGGAGAAGATTCTTATTGGTGGACACAATTTTGTTCAGCTGTAGAATTCATTAAGACAATGGACTATTAAAAACTTTATTTTAAAAAAATACACAATCAGAAAAAATAGATATTCATGTTGTTAATTAACATGCTTATGTATTAAAATGCACAGTTTAATATTATAAAAATGCTAAACATTGTACATTCAAATTATTTAGAATTATTTTTTAAATCTTGTTAAAAATTATGTACAATTTAAAGATTGATAATTTTGTTGTATAAATCTTAAAAATATTTTACTTATATTTTCTATTAGTTTTTTGTGATAATGTTTGGTGAATTATCAGATTTTTTTACAATTTTTTAAAATAAGGAAATGTATGCCAAAGAATTAAGAAGAAAGAAAATATTTGTATAAAAAAAAAAAGAAAATTCCTTATCAAAAATACCTCAATGCCTTCACTGTGACATGTGTAATATGCAGCTCATATTTTGAAAAATTGAATATAATAATATCCAAGTTGTAATATTGTTAAAAATTGAAATAGCGTGATGTAAATAGTAAATTTATAGATATTCATATTTTCACAAAACTGTTGTGATAAAAGAAGGAAAATGACTAGTCTACAACCTGTTTAATCTGAATTCATATGGATTATAAATATTTATAGAATAATTAATTGTTAAAATATGTGTATGTATTAGAAACTTATTTCAACCTATTTTACAAGAAAGCATTGGTGAAACTTATTGAGAAATGATTAAAAAATAATTATTTTTTTTTTGAGTTTATGTAAATAATTTCTATAAAAATGAACTATTAAACTTATTTGATTATATTTCAAATATAATAAATTCTTATCATATGCAAGGTTTTTCAAAATTTGTGCAACAAAATGAAAAAAAAAAAACAATATAAAAATCATAAAATAAAAAATCCTAATGAACAGAGATGGAAGAAAAAGTATTATTATTATGCTATAGTATTAGTATAGAAGAAATTATAAAAGAACAGCTAAGAGAGAATAAGTATTTGTAAAGCAAATGAAAAAAATATATAAAATAATGTAAACAATAAATGCCATTAATATTTTAAAATGTAGGATTGAGGTGGATTAATAATTTACTAAAAATAAAACTAAAGAATAGAGCTTTTCAATAAAAAATTTGATTGGTTACACAAATATAAGACCTAAGACTGTTGAGATATTTAATGCCTCTTCATTCTTACTACATAATTATTACAGAATTATCTACTTTATTTATTTCTATTAGACAAATTTATTAATCCACCTTATTGAATAGGATTGAAAAAAACATCATTATTATGATACCAAGGGAGAAATTTTTATAAATCATATTCTTAGATTCACAGATCAAATGTCCTTGAACTGGCTTGAAGGGTACTCATGCTGTTTTTCATGCAAAAAAGGACTTAAATTAAATAATGATGCAAATAAAACTAAACTTTGTGCAAAGTTAACAAAAAATTATATATATCATTTTTTGCTAACTTTTGCATGATTAGTCTAGTTTGTTTGTATCATTGTTTAATTTGCATCCAAATGTCCTTTCTTTTACAATATATAATACTATGCATCCAATTTAGTTAGGATAATATAATACAAACAACAGTAATATGCTAAAAAGGTTATCCCTCTAGATTTGGATTTTGAATAGGTACTTATGATGATACATCTACAGAACATTTTGTCTCATGAGTTTTGAAATACCCTGTATGTTAAAGTTTCACCACTTAAGCAGTATTTTTAGAATGTGTGCCTAAGAAATTAATAAATGCATTTCATTGTTATCAAAATTTAATTTCTGTATTTACAATAAATTCATATATGTTTTGTTTGGCTTTGTTCACTTAATTTGAAAAATATTTATTTACATTATAGTAAAAAAAATATATGTAAGCGGTTCCAGAAAGAACTAATTTCTTGCTTTCTGAATGTGTTGTCATTTGTTTTAGAATGATTAAAGTTAAGCGATTAAAATATATTTCATCATGATTCAATGCAATTAATTTATATATTAAATTATATAAATAATAACCTAAGTATATTTCATTCTAAAAGTTATAGAAACAATGCAGATAAGTCATACTTCTTTTGCTTTAACATTTGATGCCATTTCTTATCAATAATACAAAATAATTTTTATAAATCTACAGGATAACCTCATCATTCATTTATCTTTCTCTCAGAAGATCTATCTGTTTGAAAATGGAAAATATTTAATCTACCGAGTAAATTAATGTTATTTAAAATTTGATTTTAATATTCTGATCACACTATTAAATATTATTAAAATCAGATATATAGTTCAAAAGTTATTGAGAAGAAACCTTTGGAGTTTGAGCATACTCATTTTTAAATAATTGTAGATAAAAGATTAATTGATGCATCATCGAGATTGTATTCAATGGCATGATCATTCTGCTAAATTTCATAAAAATCAAATTAATAGCTTAGGATATTGTGTGTGAAGAATATTTCAGAAGTTTGAATGGCTACTACTTTTTAATGGTTGTATCTAGAGTTAACTGATGCAGTGTCATGATAACTTTTAGTTGTAAAACATCACCAAATTTCATGAAAATCTACTTTGTTCAAAAATTACTATTGTGGGAAATAGATGGTAGACAGAAAAATAGTGATCTCATAAACTTACTTTTCTTTCAAAAGAAAATAATTATTTAAAGCTAAAACTATTCTGTTTTATAAAAATGGTTTGGTTCCAATCTGACTGTCCTTTTTTTGGTGGGCAGTTTGTAGCAGATTGTCTAAAAGTTATACTTAAACTTTTCTTCCAAGATGAATGGAAAGGCTTGTTTTGCCCTTCCACTTAAAGTATACTACTATAAAGAAAGTGGCATCATCTATTGATAGTGACTCAACAATTTGTTACTATATTGTGATTATTTTGATATAGCATAATTTATATTCAGAAATAAATGCTGCAAATAAATAAAATTTTTGTTTCCTTTTTTCAATAAATAAGAGAATATTTAATGCTATATATGTATGTATACATATATAGTAATATATTATTAAACAAATTGTATGTATACAATTTATTTGTTATAATTGTATACAATTTGTTACATACAATTGTGTTGTTAATAATAATAAATGCATATTGTCCATAATTCTATTTTTTGAGTATTTTGCAGTTTATCCAGATAGACTAGTTTTCTGATTATCACAATTAATCAGGAGTTATATATATTAATTTGAATATAGATATGTATTTTTAATTTATATATATATATATTGCAATGTCTGTTTTATCTGCTATGCAAAGGCTCTTACATATAATGTAAGTGAAACCTTCATATGTACTTTTTTATGCAAGTTTCCTCCAGAGAGTATGAAGGTTTCATGTGACCATAGCATGGTGGTGATGTATCAGCTGACAACAGGGAGACTGACAACAAACTCTTGGCATATTTGCAACCCATGGTAATGTATCTAGTAGATATTATTATGATAGTGAATACTTAAGCCAGTGTTTCTCAAACGGTGTGCCCTGAAAAGTAGCCAGGTGCGCCCCAAGCAAATGAAAATAATTTGATTTTTATATGTATAAAAAAATCTGCATTTTTAAAAGTACGGATAGGCACGTGGCTACTATGTCTGAGTCAAGTCTTTTTATCTGCATTTTTAAAAGTACGGCTAGGCACGTGGCTACTATGTCTGAGTTAAGTCTTTTTCGTTTGATATTTTAAACTGGATGCTCATTTTCCTATTTTGTCTGCATTTTTAAAAGTACGGATAGGCACGTGGCTACTATGTCTGAGTCAAGTCTTTTTCGTTTGATATTTTAAACTGGATGCTCATTTTCCTATTTTGTAGTTTTATGGCTAATTTTATTTAATTGAAATTTAAAATGTGCCTCAGAGTTTAAATTACTATACAAATGCACTCTGATTTAAAAAAAGTTTGAGAAACACTGACTTAGGCTATTACATGTGATCCTAGCCTTTTTTTTTTTTTCTAGGAGATTGTACTAAATTTATCATAGAAGCTGTTGCACTTGTTAAGATATAAGGAACAACTTTTTAAAGTATCCTTTCAAAATTCCTGAAGGAGAAGTATACAGTAATCATATGAAGGAAGATTAGAGATTAGATTCAACTCCTAAAAGTCTGAAGTTTGACTCATATGTATAAATAGATATGTTTAGTCCTAACACTTTTGAGAAAATATCTGTAAACTATGTCTTTTGGTTGTTTAATGAAGAAATGTTGAAGACTATGCTTATAAAGACAAAATTGAGCAATCATTTGATAATGTATCTGGAACACAGCATTTTGTAAAAATGATAACTGATCTCATTAATGTTATAACTTCAAGAGTACCTATACAAAGGTTTAAGATGGGTTCAGAGAGTAGTAAAATTCAGAAATACAATAAGCATTCATAATTTAACTTCATCATATCAAATACACATTGTATTGAATTTTTTGTGAAATGTGACAGTGATATAATGTTTACAATGATATGACATGGTGAATTTAAATTATGAATGTTTACTGTATATATTGTTATGAATGTTCTTAGTTAGGCTTAGAATGGCTCTGCCATTTAGATAAATACATTATCTAAGTGATAAGGCCATTCTAAGCCTAACAAAAAGATACATAAATTGTAATCAGGAATTGATTCTAGAGACCCTTCATATAAATTTTGATGTGCAAGTTCTGGGATTGAATTTAAAGTAATTCTACTTGGCCAATAACTATGATGCTGGTTAGGCCCGAATACAGAAGTAGCAAAAGTTGCAGAAGTTACCACCTTGCAGCATAAATCACCATCCAGATGATTAGAAAGTGAAATGTGAAAAATCCCTTCTCCAGAAGTTACCATTTTGCAGCATAAATCACCATCCAGATGATTAGAAAGTGAAATGTGAAAAATCCCTTCTCCACAAGGACTTTTACAGGTCATACTGTTCAAATGTTTTTAATCAAACTCAGAATATAGATATTAATATATTTAAAGTGAAAATTTTGGCCCAATCAAATATGAGGGGATATAAAGAAACATGATTGCTTCTTTGCAAAAATCTTTATAGATTACATTATTCAATTGATTTTGACTAAATTTCAAATATAGAAGTTTTTTTTATTTATGACGTTTTGAAAATTTCAACCAAATAGGTTTAAAATGGAGAATATAGAAATTACTTTCAATAAGAACTCTACTTTTCCTTTTGCTCTTGTCTGTCTTTACTGTAATTTACAAACTGGCACTTAATTGAGCAGCAATAGTTTGTTTTTTCATTAAAAGAGGAGTCTACCAGATTCCGCTAATAAACAACCATAACAATGTAGAACAATTCTATATAGAGGTGACCGGAAGAAATTTAAATGATAGACTAGCAGAACATATGATGTCAATAAAGGTAAATTGACAACTGCTAATAAACAACCATAACAATGTAGAACAATTCTATATAGAGATGATTGGAAGAAATTTAAATGATAGACTAGCAGAACATATGATGTCAATAAAGGTAAATTGACAATGGCACTATCAAGATTAACTTACAAAATAGATATAAAAGTAAAATAGGAGGAAGCTAAAGTCATAAATACATACAATACAGAATCGGAAAGTCTCGCGTATGAAACAGTTGAGATACTGAGATGAATAAACAGGATAAATTATTAATGAACAACTGACAGAAAGTGTGTCAAAAGTATGGTACCTAACAGTAAAAGATTTTTGAGTTTAAAGTGCTAAATAAAACTTAGATGTCACTGAAAACGCAAACATTGACAATCAACATTCTACCATTTTTAGTAACCGTAGTAACACAAAGTGCATGATCAGCAAATTATTTTTAGTTTAAATTTATAAAAATCTTTCATCTTTTTATTCATTTTTATTCTTTTACTACTATTATCCATAATTTTATAATTTGAAATGTTTGTTCTAGAATAGATAAATGTTCTTTGTAAAATACATTGATTAATAGTTCTTGATGTACTGAGGAGGATACAAAAGTATTAAAAACATTATACTTGAATAAATTATGTTTTTGTTTTTCATGAAAACAAACTATTGTTGCTCAATTAAGTGCTAGTTTATAAAATACCAATGTGAATTCTTTTTTTAGATTAATTTGATATATAGATGTTTCTTGTTACTTATTGGGTTGAAATTTTTATGGAGCATTCAAATTAAAAATAATGTATTTACTAGATACAAAAGTATTAAAAACATTATACTTGAATAAAGTATGTTTTTGTTTTTCATGAAAACAAACTATTGTTGCTCAATTAAGTGCTAGTTTATAAAATACCAATGTGAATTCTTTTTTTAGATTAATTTGATATAGAGATGTTTCTTGTGTTACTTATTGGGTTGAAATTTTTATGGAGCATTCAAATTAAAAATAATGTATTTACTACTATTAATGTTTTGACATAGTGTATTAGAATACCTTCCTCAAAGAAATATTGTTTTATGTACAGTAAACCCTTGCCGAACGTGGAGGTTATGTCATTAATACATTGCATGCACGGCAAAATCGCATTCTGCAAAGTTAATTTTCTATGGAAAAAATGTGTTAGGTATAATTCAAATTGAGAAAGTATATATCTGTGGGTTGGAGGTATAGGATGCTATGTCACATTTACTATATTTTACAGGAGAGCAGTTTGAAGTTGTTTCACGTTGTTCTCCCTTATGGACTTGGTGTTATTTAAAAGCATCGTAACCCCGCCAATTATTGATGTAGGACATAGTGTTGTATACCTGTAGGTAGAGGACGAGAAACCCAGTTATTTAAAAGCATTGTAACTCTGCCAATTATTGATGTAGGACATAGTGTTGTATACCTGTAGGTAGAGGACGAGAAACCCATATGATTGTGCCAATAATCTCATTTTGGCCAAAAATGGACATAGTGCCCTATACCTCCGACCCACAGATATAATTTAAACAAACCTAAATATTGTTGTAATTAAAAATTTGAAAATGAAACAAATGTTAACTGAAACGATTTTTATTACTGTTTAATAAGTAGATACATGATACAGTTATTTTTTAAAAAAGCTGGTGATTTTTACTTGGGACAATGACTGATGCAACTCTTTAAAAGTTTTGCGACATGATGCAATTATTTTTTAAAAAAGTTGGTGATTTTTACTTGGGACAATGACTGACTCAACTCTTTAAAAGTTTTGTGGTAAAGAGTGCAGAGTTTTCAATGTCTCTTGTAAAGTGTTCTTATGCTTGATTCATTTATAGCTAGTTCTCTGGCAAGCGATGAAACATATGTACCATTTTTCAACTTATCTAAAATTTCAATTTTCTGAGATAATGCTAGTTCTCTGGCAAGCGATGAAACATATGTACCATTTTTCAACTTATTTAAAATTTCAGTTTTCTGAGATAATGTCAAAACTATGTCTTTTTGCTGCTTTATCATCATTCTTCCTCTTAGATGTCATATTGAATTTTTGAAATTAAAAGAAATACAAACGCAAAAGAAGAAGAGGATAAACATTGATAAATACATGATTACAGCTCTGCTAGTGTGAGTAAAATGATCACAATTCGGCCTGGGTCATTCAGCTAGCGAGCAATACTAAGCAGGGTTACCAGATACCCATGCACAATACGCTCGTCAGCATACCACGTATGAATGAAATTCTATTGTTGGACAAATTAAATGGAAACGATTGAGAGAATGCGTATGTGCAAAATCGTATTCTCCAATTGATAAATACATGATTAAAGCTCTGCTAGTGTGAGTAAAATGATCACAATTCGGCCTGGGTCATTCAGCTAGCGAGCAACACTAAGCAGGGTTACCAGATACCCATGCACGATACACTCATCAGCGTACCACTTATGAATGAAATTCTATTGTTGGACAAATTAAATGGAAACGATTAAGAGAATGTGTATGTGCAAAATCATATTCTCCAAATCCGTGATCAGCAAGGGTTTACTGTATATAAATTATTTATTTAGTTTGATTAATCTTTTCATGTATTCTCCAAATCTGTGATCAGCAAGGGTTTACTGTATATAAATTATTTATTTAGTTTGATTAATCTTTTCATCTAAAAAATAATAAGTCAAGTACAGTACAAATAAATTAGGATATTTGTTGCAATTTAATATTGGTTATTTGGCTGATATAAGAAAATAAAGCAATAATGCCAACTAAATTGTAACAAATATCTTAATTTTGTACATGATTATTTTTTGGGATATATGATGCTTTTTATAAAAAAAAAAAATATTGATTGTATTTCAAAAAATGGAACTTCAATCTTAAATATTATTTTTATTAATAATAAATACAAGAACATTAATATCCAACTTAAACTATTATAATATTTGATGTTTCTTCTTTATTATAAAAAATATATAATATGTATAATTTATTTTTGATTATGGAATTTTAAAAAAAATTTATCTAATTTTTACTCTCATTACAAAATACTAACAAAATAATAACTGAAAGATGATTATACAATGTCTATCAATAAAAATTTTAATAGACATTATAAAAACATGGAGGATGAACAATTAATATGGACAGTTAAAGATCAAAAAAGAAAAATACATCATAAAGTTGGAGAATATGTTCCAACTGTTTTGCAGAAGAAAGTAACATGCTTGAAGGCCTATACCACATTAATGACAATCATCAGAGAGAGTAAAAGAACTATAGAAAATCAAACTTTCTCATCAGAAAAGTATCTGAGAACATACAAGCAAAAATAGAAAAAGAAAAGATGACAAAAATCAAATCCTCCAAGGACTGGATAGAATAGAAAAATATGCTAAGTGATATGAAAGAAATCGGAGGATATAACATATTTAACATCGGAAAGATTCAAATGGCCATTGAGAACAGCAGAGAGTTTCAGTCACACTTAAAATACTGTTTATAGTGCATTTAAATTCATAGTGATTAATGGTATAAAGTAGTAATCTCCAACTTTTGTAATTGTTTACCTCTTTATTAGTAAAGAAAAATAGCATACATGCTCTAATAGTAAATAACAACAACATGCATTTTATATAATATTTTCAGGAATGTGGTTTTTTTGCTTGTCATGTATTATGATAAGCAAAAAAAAAAAAAACCCTGAAAACTTTTATACCCCTAGGAGTGTGTACACTACACTTTAGAGATCATTAGTATAAAAGATAATTCATTCCAAATACATTTCACTGATGTTACTAATACTGATGGAATGGATTTTATTAATAATTACATAATTGGAAATTCATGTGTGTTTCTCTTGCACAACTGGATGCTTATTAATTTTATGTAAATCTGTGATCTTTATTGAATATATGTATCACATATTTTTTAATAAATAAAATTCCATATAATAAAATTTTCTAAAGTTGAAAATTATTTAGTCAAACTTATTTTTTCATAAAAATTTATTAATTTTTTAATCTTTATACAAATGAAATTATAATTTAATAAATATGCTTTTATTTTACATGAAAATATATAAATATAACATGTGCTACTCTTGATTAAATGGCTAGGTCCTTTTTCCATTTATTGCATGAAATCTTTCTCGAGGAATCTTATCAAAAAACAATAATCCAGCTGCGTGTTCAATACTCTCCACTGGTACCTATTAAAAATGAATGTTTTATATATTATTAATCTTTATAACTACAGAGCCTTATAAATTAATAAATCCTTATTATTTAATAATTTAACCATATCTTATATGAATTTCATATGAACTCTCTGATAACGAAAGTTGATAATGCTAACATATTTTTTGATAAATTTATTAGTTTAATAAAATTATGAATATTAATTTAATGCAGCTTTTACTTAAATTATATTGTAAGGATTGTGCATCATGAAAGTGTTAAAATTTTTGGAATTAGCTTGATAGAATTTCTTTCTATAGAAATTCTATCTATTCACAAGGAATGCACTATTCATGAACTTAAAACTTCAAGTCGGAATGAATTAGCTTGATAGAATTTCTATAGAAAGAAATTCTATCTATTCACAAGGAATGCACTATTCATGAACTTAAAACTTCAGGTCGGAAACTACAGAGCCTTATAAATTAATAAATCCCTATTATTTAATAATTTAACCATATCTTATATGAATTTCATATGAACTCTCTGATAATGAAAGTTGATAATGCTAACATATTTTTTGATAAATTTATTAGTTTAATAAAATTATGAATATTAATTTAATGCAGCTTTTACTTAAATTATATTGTAAGGATTGTGCATCATGAAAGTGTTAAAATTTTTGGAATTAGCTTGATAGAATTTCTTTCTATAGAAATTCTATCTATTCACAAGGAATGCACTATTCATGAACTTAAAACTTCAAGTCGGAGTTTTTTTAGATGAATGTTTATATTAAATAAAGATTGATAAATTAGGGAACAAACAAAAAAAAAAAATCATATTTCAACAAATCTGTTATAATTTTTTTTTTAAATTTTGTGAAGAAGTGAATATGGACAGCATGTAATTCTTAACTATCTCAAGAATGTGAATCATATTTCAACAAATGTGTTATAATTTTTTCTAAAATTTTGTGAAGAAGTGAATATGGACAGCATGTAATTCTTAACTATCTCAAGAATGTGATTGTGTATCTTCCCTCATTCAAAAAATGAGTAATCCACTTTGTGGGTCCAAGAAATTTTTCTCCCACAACAATGGAGTCTAAAATAACTCTTGCAAGCACTAGCCTTAACACACACATACAAGGGGCAATATCCAAGAGGAAAATAACTTAACTTGTCCAAATGTGCTTGAGAGGAGATATTGCTAATGTTACTAAAATTTTAAAAAGAAAATGTTAAATAATAATTGTGTGCAATAAACATGAAAAACAGGATTCAAAGTGCTATATCAACAAATATACTTTGTTAGTTACTATTAAATATTTTAAAATGTATCTTTTAATAATAAAAGTTTTACCATTCAAAAAAAACCAGACAAATAACCCAGTTCTAAAAGATAAGAACAATTATTTTCTATCTCTCTAGATGTACTTCAGCTATATTAGAATATAGTCCTATGATATATTCTGTTTTTGTAGCTAAAGAAGACTTGATCAGGGCTGTCCAACCCGCAGCCCAACATAAAATCGTAAACTTCTTTAAAATATTGAGATTTTTATGTATATAATGAAGTTTTTATTATTTAAATACCTATCTACATTTTCTATTTCCTTTTTTAAATTATTTTTTATTTCAGTAATTAAAACTTTTTGATCTGCTGAACGAAAAGAAGTCAAAGATTATTATGCTACGACAGTTTTGCTTATTTGTCAAGGTGAATATCATAAAATGTACATTATTTATCAACTTTTTTGCTTAACAACTATCTTTTCTTTTGTTTTACGCCCCTTTCCAATCAATGAGATTACTAAGGAGTGAGCCAGTTCTCATAAAATGCACATTATTTATTAACTTTTTTGCTTAACAACTATCTTTTCTTTTGTTTTATGCCCCTTTCCAATCAATGAGATTACTAAGGAGTGAGCCAGTTCCATCTATGGGCTGCAACGACACCCATGGAGGGATACTGGATGGTGAAGGACGGGAATCGGCGGGCCAGTCCCGGAACCCCAGAAAAACTTTTCAGGAGATGCCAGACCCAGATCTTCCAGCTTGGCAGGCCACTACATTACCACATGGCCATCCTGCTGCCTAACAACTATCATTGGAATTAGTATATTTTATGTATGCTCAAGATAATTTTTTTCTGCAAATATGGTCCAAGGAAGCCCAAAAGTTTGACACCCCTGACCTAGATGATGTCAAAAATATTTTTGAATAGAATAATTGTTTTTACTTAGAGTTATTATTTATCTCTGGATAGTGAGAAGGATATTTCTGTTGAATATAGGACTATATTGACATCACCCAAATAATTAATTGGAAATATGACTGAATAAATTAAAGTTTACCTGAAAATTATGTATAGGTGTATTGTCATCAATGACAGTATTTGGCATTATAAAGGCTTCTAAATCATATTGTTGATTAATCTCTCCAACAATTACTTTAAAAAAATGTGTTGGTACAGCAACATGATTAGGTCCAATAACTTCATATTTCACATACATTTTCCCATCTCTTTTTTTTCTGAAATATGTTAAATGAATATTTTAGCATATCAAAATATTTTCATAAATTTATGAAATAAAAAATATATATAATTAAAATTTACTTTGGTAAGAAAAGAGGACCTGTACAAACATAAACATTTCTATATTTCTTGGTTAAATGTCGAATATATTTTTCAAGTTTATTCCAACTATTTCGGTTAAATCCTTTACCAACCTATTATAATAAGAATTAAGAATAATAATAATAATAATTTTAAATGTATTATTTTCATTGCAAATAAAAATCTATAATAAAATAAGATGGTATATTAAATATTAAGCAAATAAAGATATAAGAAAGTTTTTATTATTCGAGTTTCAATAAATGTTTTTTCCACTTTATTATCATCAGTTATTTAAAAAAAAAGAACATTATATTATTGCCATTCAATCTACTTTTACATATTTTCATCACATTTTAAATAAGACTTTTGTTTATTTAAAAAATTAAATAAATTAGTTTACTGAGATAAGAATCAACATAAAATACACTAAATATGTTGTGCTGTTAACAACATATTTAGTGTTTGGCAACTACTAATTTGATATTTGCATGTTACATCCAAACCACACTTTGAGCCATTTTGGTCTTGCCATAGGCAACTACTAATTTGATATTTGCATGTTACATCCAAACCACACTTTGAGCCATTTTGGTTTGCAATTTTTTGAAGTTGTCATAAAATAATTAAGACAACATTTTACTTTGAGTTTAAAATTCCATATTTGCATTGTTCTGAGAATAATTTTTTTTTTGGTAACACAATGATTTGGCATTATGTGATTCATCTGCCTTATGTTAGCTTGCAAGGACTTATGTGATTCAATTACCATTCCCAATATATTTGTATTCTGGTGCCACAATGCATAAATACAAATGAAAAAACTATCTTGATATTTGCCATCTTTAAGAAATCTGTAAAGTTATATTCCTGATATTTTCTTATTACTGTTAGTGCAATCAAATACAACACAATATAAAATTTTACAAATAAACAAGTAATATGTTTACATAAAATATTTAATATTTTATGTAAACATACTGTTTTTACTCAGTTTATTGATTCTATAATACTAAATTATTTCACTTTGTTTTACATTATCAATATGATGGCTAGTAGAAGAGATATATGCATTGTTATATCTATTATTTTTTATACCATAGAGAAAATACTTCTTTCTTTAGTAGTAACATACTGTATTGTTCAGTTTCTATTCTAAGTATGAAGTAGATGTATTGTACGTACTGTAGATGCCTCTCGTAATTTTCTGTTTGTCGAAAATAGTAGTTCTGGTTCCCTATCTACCATATTTCAATGGTTTCTTAGGGAAATTATTTCAATTTATGTTGTTTCAGTCTGAATCACATACTGTAGATGCCTCTTGTAATTTTCTGTTTGTCGAAAATAGTAGTTCTGGTTCCCTATCTTCCATATTTCAATGGTTTCTTAGGGAAATTATTTCAATTTATGTTGTTTCAGTCTGAATCATGCTTTTCAAGAATGCACATCTGACTCAAAGTGGGATCTGAATATATTTTATAGTAAAATCTCAATTAACCAAGGTTCTGTATATAATCCAAGATGAATTTTTGTTCATTTCATGTGGATTTTTTTTCATTTTTGTAATAAAATAATTTTAAATAAGTGTTTTAAATTGTAAATAAAATTAAAAATTTTTTATTGTATAACTGTTTTTTAATTTTTGTAATAAGATGAACAACAATTCATTTTAAAATTATTTTAATAAAAGTCATCATATCCAATAATTAGGTCTGATTTGAAAATAGAATGTACAGTACATCATCACCAGAGCTGGGGAGTCGGTGTTGGTGTCAACAAAAACTTTCTCATGCTCATTATTTATTGGTTTTAAATATAAAAAATATATTAAATAATTATTTTCTTTTTCAGATAAAAAAATATTTTTTTCAGTACTAAATATTGAATAAAAATGTGTTCTATAAAAATCAGCAGCATGTGTGTGTGTGTTTTTGTTTGTTTGTTTGTTTACTGTCAGAGGAGTCGGTGTCGGCAAAGAAAAAAATGTAGGTGTTGGTGTCGGCACATTTTCCTGCCAACATCCCAGTCCTGATCATCATTTGTGTGTGTTTGTGTTTGTGTGTTTACTGTCAGAGGAGTCGGTGTCGGCAAAGAAAAAATGTAGGTGTTGGTGTCGGCACATTTTCCTGCCAACATCCCAGTCCTGATCATCACATTAATATATTCAAATCCAATTTATTTAATAATAATTTTCTAAATTTTCTGTGTTAATCGAGTTTTCAATAATCTGAGATTCTTTTGATCTACAATATTTCAGATAATTGGGACTGTACTGTATCATTAAAATTTAATATACAGACTGTCCCAAAAATCTAGAATCATAGTGAATTCCTTCATTTCCTTTCTTTTCATGTAGATTGCTAAAATTAGGCACACTTATCAACCATCATCAACTGACTGTTAATGGAATATCAGCATTGACTGGATCTGTGTTATAAATAACTGGGGTCATTTCAAGCATATTCTATAAAACTCCCTATGATTCCAGATTTTTAGGACACCCTGTATATAAAACTCATATTTGGGAGAATAGAAATGAACAAATTGACAATAAAGAAATAATGGTCACATCATTTTTAATGGATTCTTTTGTAACTGAAGTTTTGGAAAGAGTATAAAGAGTATTTCTGTAGTTGGTAAAAGCTGAATATTTAATAATAATGTATGATGGTAGAAAATTTGTTCATAATAGAAAATGCAGATTTACATTTAAAAATATAGATGATATGAATAATTGAATTTTTATATATTCTATATATTTTTTTCATTTTTTTTTATATTGAATAATCACCTAAACCAGGGGTGGGCAAAATTTTTTTGTAGGGGGCCGTATAGAAAAATTTATAGTAGGCCATGAGCCAAAACAAAAACAATTGATGATAATAGTATTTACGACGTATTTAAAAAAGAGAAGGTACAGATATGTAAGTATATGTAGCATTGGTATTAGATATAATAAAATAATGTGGCCCGCGGCCCGGAGGTTGCCCCCTAACCTAAATGGTAGAAATTACAACCACCAAACTTTGCACGATTCCCTGTGATTGTTCAAAATTGAAACATCCTGGGAGGCAATTACCCCATCTTTTTTATTACTGTAGGCACCCACGATTATTGTTACATAAAAACTTATTTTGCAATGGAAAATCAAATTAATCCAAATACTATATACTAATGCTTTAATATGGATAGGCAATAGCTAATGATGATATAAATAAAACTGTTTTTAATTAAAAGATTAACAAAATGTTCGTTAATATTTATTTTTGTAAATATCACCTGAGGAGCAATGTTACTAAGGAGAAAAGTTTGATCAACGTGTTTCTGGCTCGTCCTATGATTTCCAGCTGCAGCCAAATGTCCTCGATCATAGCCACTATATTTATAGTCTTCATTTGTTGAACGAAAAAAAGGATGAATGACTTTATCTTCCACAAATTCGCATTTACTTCTATCTACTTGATCATTTGGATGAAGCATTTCAGAAGTCAAATGTTCTAAAGTCCAATAGGCTATTCGATTTCTAAAATCATAAGAGATCACATAGTTGTCTAATGATCTTATATTACTTGTGCCAGGAAATCCATATCTCATAATCTGCTGGACTCTATTTTGAGGTAGTCTTATTTCTGAATCTATATCATCTTCCACTTTCAATGTTTTGGCATGTACAGTAGATGTCTTCCATTTTTGAAATTGGATTCCTGCAGCCCATCCAATTGCTGAACTTATACATAATCCTGCCAAATTTAAAGGCAATTTCATTTTTGTGAACGATTGTCCGTATAAATAAGAGTAACCTAAATAAGCTATGTAAAATTACTGTAAATCAAAACTGAAACTATTAAAATCAATAAATATAATCACGTGTTGATATCATAACACAACATTGACTCATAACACAACCATACAACTATGGCAGAGACATCTGTTACTGAACTGACGAACTACTATACTCCTCCTATCCTAGGAGCGGGTACGTTCCTAAACTCAACGGTTGCTAAACCGCTTTAGTCACGCGTTCCAAAACTGCTGTTGAAGATAAAACGTTTTAAACCGGTTCGTGCATCGGAGTCATCGAAGTTTTTCTTCGGTGAATGACGCTAGGGGACTATTTAAAATGGCGTCAGCAAAGTTTTTAATTAAAGAAACGTTTATATTTTTTTATATAAAGTGGCCTGCATGTAATAATTTATTTTTACATCAATCATGACATCAACGTTTATATTTTTTATATATAAAATATTTACAGTGTATCTACAATTAAAATTTATATTAAATGATTTTTCATGTTGTGATTTAAACGTGGTGTATTAATTGATATGCGGATTTTACATTAAATTTTTATTAAGTATACCATATTAAGAAAAATAAAAAACACCAACATATCTGCACTGATGATCTTGAAAGACGAAAATGTTCTTTGCAGGATAAATCAGTATATCAATGAATGATATAATTTTAAAAATTATAAGCACATATATTCTTATTAAATTATAAAATTA
>AYEL01077463.1:0-97561 GCA_000484575.1 Olivierus martensii
TTTTATTTTTTTCATTAATGGAAAAAATATTTACAAAATTTTTAAAAATGTTACTTTAGTAATCGCGAAAGAAATTATTAGATTAAAAAGTTTTCTCCATGTTTATATTTAGAAAATTGTTATTCCAGTCATCGACGTCTCAAATAAAAATTAATTCAATCAAAATGTCAAAAATCATTTAATTTGTTGATCGGGCAATGTCAGAATTTTGACAGTTCTTTCACTTCCATAACAAAATTTAATTTTAAAAATGAATTTTAATTAATCTTTCGAGCATCGAAATTCTATGCATATTTTAACGAATTGTACCAGAAAAATTTGCAGAAATTGCCATCAAAATTATTTAATATTTCCTCTTTTAGAGTATTATCTGCAAGAAGAAATTTATCCACTTTTAATCTATCAAAAAATTTCTAGAAATTTGACACTTGGGGAGTTAAAAAATCGAATTCTTTCAAACACCTTACGCAAATGAGAGAGAGGAAAAAAATAATAATAATAAATTTTCCGAAAAACCAATTTTATAATAAGTTATATTCTCTGAAGAATATTAAAAATGAATTAAATTTGTTTTAATTCTTTTTTTAAACTATAAAATATAACAAATTAATATCGCAAAAACTTCTTTAGAAAGTAATATTAAAACTCTTTTCATCGTGTATTAATGCCGCATCGCTTCGTTTGGAGATGAAGATTTAACTACACGACGATGAGTTTTATTCTGAAATTTGATATAAACTTTATTTTATCGACTGTAGAAAATTTAAAATTCAACAACTGTAAAAAAATTGTATGAAATTATTCGGATGAACGAACGAACTTATTTTAGTTTATAAGGGAATAATTCTACCTGCCGCCATTTTTGCTAGTAAATTTAAAGTTTATTATTTTGTCGATTAGTGCACGTTTCGAGATTTATTTTTAACGCAGTTTTAATCTAAAAATATTGTGCACTTAAAAAATCTAACCAATTTTTAAAATGTTTACACTTAATGCCTCTTATAACGCCAACAAACTTGGAGAAGAAGCGGATTAAGCGCTTCTTCTTCACTTTGTTGGTGTGTTATTTTCTACTAGTTTGGGGTTGTTAAAATTTATAAATGGTGAAAGTATGGTTAATAAACAGAATTAAACTGTTTTAGAGCAAATTTATTGCTGGAAACTATTATAGTATGCTTTAGTATTGCATACTATGGAAGTATAGGAAAACCGGTTGTATTTTCGCAGTGAAATAGTTTGGCGACTGTTTTTGGTTCACTGTACCGATTCTTTTAAGTAGTGTATCATTATAAATATTTAATCCTCGGATTTCTGCAACAGCCAAAACTTTTTTTGCTGTTTTTTATAATTTAAAAAATTAAGGAATAAAAATTAAATTAAAATTGTAATTACTCTACAAAGACAAAATTGGTAGGTGGCGCTATAACGTAACAATGGCCGTCATCTAATGTTTCCGTACATACGTTAGCAGAAGTTTTTTCGATGATACTCCAAGGTTATAAGATCAAATCACAAGATTTTCGCTCATTTATCGAGCAGATAATGTCTAATCTATATATTAATTTACAAACTAGCTGTTAGAAGTAGAATTAATGTTGATTTCTGGTTGTTAGAGTGGCAAGGCAACCGTTTTTCCATCTCGAGGACTGTGATCGATTCCGGATCCCATACTTCTCTGTCAAGAAGGGTCCAGCCCGTCGATCCCTTTCTTCAAATTGCCAATCGATCCTATCACGAATATAGGCAACTTCTGTACAGTGGAATGGCTTCACTGCCTACTGTCTCACTAGACCGAAAACAGGTAAAATTAATACACAATCTCTAATAAATTCAAGCTGAAATATTAAACAACCTATAAACATTATTTATAAGCAGGAGAGACGAAGAAGGAATTGATATCCGAGTCGGAAACGTAAACAGTATGCATAATTTAATTGAAGATATTCATTATATTTACTCTATCAAATTTTTTCGATATGCTTTGCTTAATCTCGAAGAAATACAAAATTTAAAACTACGCTAAAGGTTTGTTTTATTTATTCTGGCATTTAGGAGGCCGAAATTATTATTTAATTATCTTGATTAATTTATCTATTAGGAATGTTCATGCAGTCAAAAATCACAGAATTATTAATATTCTTAAGCCCATTTTGGCGAAAAAAAAAATGCTCTACATATTGATTTTTTCATCAAAATAAAACTCATAAATGTATTTAGAGAAGGAAATAAGATTTGTAACTTTGATGGCATTGGAATGGTTATAAGATAATTAATAAAATTCTTGAAATTTATCTCTCCTCTCGAAATTTATTATTGGATTGATTGTATCCAGTATTATATCGGATGACAAAATTTAATATTTCTGATTGGCAGTCAGTAAGCGTAAATATGTATTGTTCATACGTACAACAGTGTAAGAAAGTTGCTCTCTAAATTTGGATAAAAATTCAGATAAATGAAATAAATATATCGTATGTTTCGAGTTTTTAAAGAAATTTAAGACTCTACGTGAAAAAATTGTTTGAATTACGTTTCGCGACCGTTCGATGACGACGAAATTGTCAGCAAAAAAAAAAAAAAATTCATTTGACATGAAACTTTAAAGTAGAAATTGTTCACTGCACTTTGAAATTCTGTATATCTTTTATTTGAATTTTTATTACCCTTTAAGTAAACTCTGTTTTCTCGTTTATTTCAGAACGATTCTGATCCTGTTAATTTGATCCCCATTTTTCTACTCACCTATCCCATTGCAGGATCAGCAGGCCCATCGCATCATATTCCTATACACGAATATGAGGCGATGGGCCAAATTCTTCAGGATTTCATCCCTCATTTTTTTATTCCTGTAAAAAGAGGAATGGAATCCTGAAGAAAACAAGGAATGGAAGTAAATTCCATTCCTGTTTTATCAGGATGATTCTGATTCTGTTCATTTGATCCCCATTGTTCTACTCACCTATCCCATTGCAGGATCAGCAGGCTCATATTCCTGTACAAGAATATGAGGCGATGGGCCAAATCCTTCAGGATTCCATTCCTCGTTTTTTCCTTCCTGAAAAAAAGAGGAATGGAATCCTGAAGAAAACGAGGAATGGAAGTAAATTCCTTTCTTTGTTTCTTCAGGATGATTCTGATCCTGTTCATTTGATCCCCATTCTTCTACTCACCTATCCAAAGTTGGTTCAACAAGCCCATCACTCATATTCCTGTACATATTTGACAGCAGAAACCTCAAAACTTTCAGGAAAAAAAAATCTTTATTTTATGATCCTTATAATTTTCTTTCTTATTCTTATCTATTAAATTTGCAATTATTATTATTATTAATCTATAATTGAAAATTGTAATCAAATTATCAATAAAATTATCTTTTGAATATTTTATATGACCTATATTTTATATGTTTTTGCCATAAATCTGTGTCCATGACATTTTAAATTTTAATATTTGTGTTAATTCTTTACAAAATAACAAACCATAAGTTTTAATAGCTATTTAACAGTTTCTAAAAGATAAATATCGATTTTGGTTTGTAAAAAATTCGACCAAAATAAGAAAAAAAAGCAGAAATTTCGGCGAAACGGAGGTAATTTCAATTCCGGGCAGCGATATAGCTTTAAAAGCTTCATTTACATGACAATGTCAAGCAATGAATTAAATTTATTTTGGACTCTTATAAATCTAAATTCTTTAACAATTATTCAAGCCCAGCATAAAATATACAATGGTAATAAAATATAAAATATATTCGATGATCATCTTGCATGCGAAGATTACTTTGATCACTCATTTTGACAAATGGCCGTCATTATTCCCAAAATGGGATGCGCTTACCCAAGTGAAGCTTAGTTTCACAAGAAGCAATATCTATATATTTTGTGGTTGTTCCGATTCAGTTTTCCGAAAATTGCTCGATAACTTAGCTAATGTTATTTATGACCGTTTCTAAGAAATTTGGATTGATATCGATGTTTGCTCACCTTCACGCCACATAAACTATGGGAATTACCGAGATCCAGATGGTCAAGATTATAAAAAATGTGTCCAAAATATGAAAGCAAAAATTTTAATTTGATATTTTTTTCGTCCAAATTCGCCATATATCTCTGATTTATTGAATTCTGGTTTTGTTCTTTTATTTCTCTTTATAACACTACTTTTCGCCCCATTTTTCTTGACTTTGCTGCTCTTTTCTTGTTCGTTCGCTCCTTTATTCCTTTCTATTCTTTGTGTACTTTACACAAACTTTCCTTCGAATTTCCGCCGTTTTTTCTTTTTACTTATTTCCTTTTTGGCTCTTCCTACTTTCTGGTGAAGAAAGTAGGAAGAGCCGAACGATAAAAGAAAAGGAACTTGAAAGCGAATAGTGAACAAAACACGTAACGTAGAAAAGAATTACAGGATGCGATGCGAGAAGAGTCGGACGAGAAGGAAAAAGCATATAATGCAGGAAAGGATTAGCAAAAAAAAGGATATAAAATGAGAAAAAGAAAGGTGTTCAATAAGGAAGATACAAAGAGAAAAGGAACGAAAAAGAAAGGAAATGGGAAAAGATATGGAGAACGAAGAGGAATAGATCGATAAAGATGAAATAAGGAAAAGCAAAAAGAAATGAACCGAAGAAAAAAATATATATATTGGTTAAAACCGAACAAAATAAAATAGACCTAGAGTTCAAATTTTGTATAGAAGAGAGGCGTTAATCTGCCGGTGAAGAAACTTGTAGCTACCGAAGGGGGATGGATTACGTGACGTCACGTTTCTGACATTCACGTCATGTATCGAATCTGTGCGTGATCAGCTGTCACGCACAGACTTGACCCGGCTGCTTCCGTCCTCCGATCTCACATTTCCATCGGATCAATTGTTATGGATAACTTTCGAACATCATCTGCCACTGAGAAAGCCATGCAAATCGTACGACGAATCAATATCTGAATCATAAACGGAATTTTAAAATATCTTTTTGACCCAAAATTATGATAAATGGAATTATTGAGAAGGAGCGATCTTTCTATGCAGATCGTAGATATTTCCGAATCTTCGATTATTTTGGAATAAGTTAAAAAAAAGAAAAAAAAAGTAATTTTTAGCTCGAGTATAGGCCGACTACCCATTATAAAATATGATTTATATCCTTTTTTTTACCTAATTTATTTTGTTTTTATTGATAATCTTTCTCTTTCTCTCTCTCTTTTCCGCTTGGGTTTCGATTTTTGGCACGAACGGTTGAGCGATTTTTCAGACGAGATTAAACGCCATTAATTAGGATAGGAGCTCTAACCTAATATTTAAGAAAGGAGAAAGGAAGCGGTCTAACGCAGCAGCATCGATCGAACTTAGATAATCTCTCTTTGGTAAGAAAGAAAAAAAAAAAAGAAATTTGGCGTGGACAAACACGCCAAAGGTAAAACACAAAGCTCCGAGGTTGACTTAGCCATTACCCTGGGTCCACATGGTTGTTCCATTAGATTTGAGAAGAAGAATCTATAGCAAAATGGCCGACTAAACACGGTCGATTGGAAAAAGGAAAAGAGCGCCGAGGTCGGGGCTGTGGCACGATCGAAATAGTGCCACCAGGGAACAGAAGCAATATTTTGGCCAAGCACCACTTTGGAGAATCCACAGGTCTGCGGGTTAATTTGGTAAAGTACATTGGAAAACGACACCTGGCAAGCATTGGTGACGTCTCGTGGGCAAAATGTCGGTGGCACACGTATTGTTGTGATGCGCCCTCGGGGACAGGAGAGATTGTGTTAGCAGTGCAACATTTCTAAGCTCGGACCCGATAATGTTCTGTCTTGATAGAATATTGATATCTTCCAAACCCATATTAGTCTAGTAATTAAAGTTGGTATACACACTAACTTTTTATCTCTTTTTTTTTCAGTTACCAAACTCGTACCACTCATAAAACTTTTTAAAGTTTAATTTGATAATTATTTTATCCAAAGTTGTTTTGGTATTTTAAAAATTAGATAGATTAGAGAAGATACACGGAACAAAAAAAGAAAGAAATGTTTACAAAGTCGAGAGTCAATCTTCTCTGCCAGTTTTGGGTTTTGCGACAAGAAATTGGTAAGTATTGACGCTGTTGTAGATTGATCCGATTACCCTAGAGAGGAAGAAGGAGAGTCGTTCAATCGATATATATTTAAATGCAGGCAGAAACAATTGTCTACAGTTTAAAAGTTCTGAAAATGAGAACAAATTAAGACAATTACCCGCATCTTTCGCCACTATAATGAGACGTTCGATCAACAGAGAGACTTTCATCCCTTCAATTAAAGACTAAGAGATGGTCATAAATCTATTCTGGAAACCTAATACCGTTCTACCTTCACTCTTTTCAATTTATTTTCGTATTAATAAAGCGTATTTTCTGTCATTTCCATTTTTGTAATTTATGTTTTCGTTAAACGTTTATCAATTCGCATCAGTTTATTTTTTACACAGAATTAAAAACCGGAGATTTCGTTATCGAGTAATTAATAATAGCGAAAATTCGCATTAAATTTTTAGAAAAACGACAGCGTAGAAATTCATTTTCATAAATAATCATTATTGTAAAACTGGAGGATTCGGGTTCGAATCCGGGTCCCACTCCTCCAGTTTTTCAAGAGGGCCCATTGAACCCATCATGGATGTTGACCAGCCTGTGATTAGCTCTATAAGTGGCCACTGTCAGATCCCTGGTGTGTATGGACTTTTGTAAACGAAAAAACACAATAAAAAAAAAAAAACGTTTTTACCACTATAAGATTGACGAATTTTCTTGGCTCCTAATGTCCAAGAAAGCCATTTTTGTAGCAGTAGAGTTAGCGAAAGAGAAAGGAGCGATTCTAATGAGGAGAGCTGACAACAATTACTCCAATTACAGAAAGGCTACATCTCCGAATATCGATCCTCTTACTAATCTAGCAGTTTGAGTGTAAACGAATAAACGCAGTTTGGGTCATTACCGAGAAATTAAGTACGTTTTCTTGTCCGGTTTTCGGACTGCGAACTCCACAACTTAATGTTCGATGTGTGCAAAAGGTTTCCTTTCACTTACATCCAGTGTTAATTAACTGGGCTCTAGGTTTGTGTTTCTTTCAATTTCTCGACTCTTTTTTTTTTTCTTTATTACTCCATCTGAGGAGCGTGTTCTTTACATTCTCCTCGTCGCTGCTGAGCTTTCTCTCTGTGTCAATTAATGTGTTCATTACTCCTTTCCAGTCTAAAATAAAAGTAGTGTTAAGTGAAAACACATTAGAAGTTATCGCGCATTCAATTGTGTTTTTAAAACGATTTTCTCCAGACCTAAATATTTAGTATTAATGAGAAAAGTGCTCTTTTTTTTTCTTCCTCTTTCACTCGATTAATTTCTAACTTCGCTATCTCAAATTCCTTAATTTTAAATGTAATTCGAGTAGTTTGTTTACCGATGGGAAATAATTTCTATTTGTAGAACAATTAAAGAGGAAAAGAAATTAAGTCTTTATTAAAATTTCTCTTGGTTTTTTTTTTCTTTCCCTCCTCCTTTTCTTCTCTTATTATCGTTCGTAATTTCTTATATTATATAAAAAAAATGTAATAATAAGAAAAATAATCGTTGTTCACATTATTTTATTTTTTTTTTCCTTTCTTTTCTCCGTAATTTCTTCCAACTTTTTATTTTTCTTTTATTTTCTGAAAGTTTTGAAATTTTTGAGTACAGTCATACAGTCGCTGATTCGTTCCAAGACTGGCGATGTAAGTCGAATAAACTCTTTAAAAAACGACATAAACCCCCTATAAATAATCTGTAGTGTCGGTAATAACATTTTTAAGCTTCTAAATAATTCTATAAATCATTTTGCATATTTTAATCATTATTTTATTCATTTTTATGTGGTGAACATATTCTTGTACGCAGCGTAGAAAGTTGAACAAGAGTGAACTTCGGCGTAAAGACGCAACGTCTAGCAATATACAGGAAATGACATCATCAGCATCGATAACGCGATGTATTTATTTCGCGTTTTAATTTTTCCTATTAACAAAAAAACCGACGTAAAGTCGAGGTATGACCGCAATATGAAATTATGAAATAATTCGATATTTATTTATATTTTTTTGCTTTTTTTCGATTGTTTAATTTTTTTTTTATTATTATTATTATTTAATCAAAAATGTCAATAAAAATAAATTTTTATAGTTGGTAACACGCTCGATTAATACATTCAAAATTTTTTAGTATAAGAAAAAAAAAAAATCAAAATTTCGTTACTTTCCAACGATCTTTTTTTAAAGATTAAAAAATGAATTTTTAACAAATTTTTATTCTAATTTTTTTAATACTTCGGTAGGTTTTTTATTTTCTTATACTTTCCACAGAAAAAAAAGAAAAAAATTCATGTTTAGAAAACTTTTTTTTTAATAATTTTTCGGTTAGGAAAAGGAAAAAAATCGCAACTCTACTACTCTTTTATTTTTATTCAAATATAATTTGCGCCAGCGAAAAGGGAATTTTAAAATATTTCTGCATGTGCCTTTCGCTACTTACTTATTCATCTCTCTCTATTTTACCTTTGCTGCAGTCTCCATCCGAGGTGTTTACCTCTGTCTGTCTCTCTCGTATAGAATCCTTACGACTGTACAAACCGGAAGAGTTGGATGTCTCTTTACCAGTTAGAATAGCTTCCGGTAAACACGAATTGATCTTCACCTCTCCATTCATATTGCACATAAATTCGTAATGAAGCCTTTTCCATCGACCAGAAGGCCTCCACTCCGTTCACTTCATCAAAGGCGGAGGAAGCGCAGCTTGTGTTTATCCACCTGTGCTCCGTTCTAGTCTTTCATTATTCAGAGACAATGACGTTCCGCCGGTAAATCGCGTATCGTTCCTTTCTATTTATAACTATTCTTCCAACAACCAACCGAATCGGGAGAAGAAAAGACGTCGAACGGTGGAAAGGAAGATGACAAACACGCCAGAGAAACAGAAGACAGGCAGAAGAAAAAAATAAAATAAAAACGTATAGGTGTAAATAGGAAAGAGAGAACTGAAAGAAAAGGTAAGGAAGACGAAGAAAAAGAAAGCTCGTATTGTTAACGAATGCATTAATAGAATTAAACGACTAATCACAATTTTTATTATTTTAATTGATTACTTTCTTATACTAACGCCATTTTTTTGGCTTAGAAGTCATGATTTATTGTCCAAAAATGGCACAACTAAAGACGATATTCGAGCGTGGAAACAGGAGAAAAATAAATAAATATTTGTGTATTAACGAAGTGGTGTACTCGTTTCCAGTTAGGTTTTATCGTTCTGTCGTTAAGTTATATAAACAATAAGGCGATTAAAGTGGTGCAATTAATGGCTTGCGGCGTAACGTCGTCGTACGTATATAACACTACACGCGTGTACGGCAGACAACACGTGACACACAACATATATACAAACCGAAACCCACAATCATATTGTCATGGTGAATAATAATAATAAATTTATGGACACACAAATAACGAACAACTATAACGAAACGGAGCTGTTTGACCTATCTTTTATTATTTAAACAGAATAAATAGCGGACGTAGACCTTTGCATGTATGTGTAGAAACTGTTACTGGTGCGGATTTACGCGTAAATAATTTAGAAAACGCGCACTACACTTAAAGCACTTTAAATTCGATAAAAAAGGTGGGGAAAAAATATATTTTTTTGTATAGAGAAGAAGAGTTTAACACGAGAACCATTTAAGAAATGTAAAACAGCTCATAAGTAAAAATTAATTATATTAATCAAGTTTAAAGAAAGTAGAGGAATTAAAGGAGCATCCTATTAATGGAAATAACTTAAATAAATATTTACTTAAAACGGAAAGCGTAGATTAAAAATATTCTATTTAGCTTCGACTTCAACTGGAGCGTTTATAACTCGACTGCTATCACTCTCAGTCGGTTGAAACTCGCTGTTTTCGCTCCATTGAAATGTTCTTGAACTATTCTACCCTTCCATCAATCCGTCGGCCTTTACTTTGCTAGGTAATGAAACTGTCTTCTCTGCAATTCCGCTCACGAATCCAACATCTGAAATTCTTTTCTAGGGTTGTTGTCAGTGGTTCTGCAGTCAGGAGACGACTGTCTTCACAAGGATATTGCTACTCAATTACCTAACCTAGATGGCAGGGAAATGAAGTAGAAGAAACATCTCCTGTCATCTCGCAGAAAGTTTTTACAACTTCACTCGCACACCACGTGATTTACAATGCTTTCACACATGACACTGCATTTTTTTTTTTCAATTCACCATCTCTCTCTCTCAATAGAATGAATCTTTGTACAGATGTACAGATGAAGAAAATCTAATTCTCCAAAGGACGGTTGCAATGACGACATTCTATTTTTTTTATTATTTTTTATTCTTTCTTTTGCTTCTATAAATGGATCGGCAATGAAATTTATCATAGAAATCTAGCAATACCATCCCGAAATAAAAGCTGTTTTAGTTTTCTATTGATTGACAAAAGTCTGTTCGCGTATCGTGTGGATGTTTTCTAACTTTTTTTTTTCCTTGTATTATTCATCAAACTTTCTTCAAATCGTGTTAAAAGTCGTTAAACTTTATCATTTATTATTAATTTAACTGTTAAACATGTTCATCCATCTCTTCAGACTCTATAGAAAATTTTATCCTTTCGTCCATAGATGAAAATGCGAGATTACGTTCTAATTTATGCTTTAGATGAATAAATTATAGAGTGAAATTGTTGGAAGAATTGAAATTCTTGGCATATTTCTGTTCACCAAGTACCGAAGCGAGGGATTGTTTTCTAGTATCAGGATTTTATTTAGGATTTTATTGATTTTATGCGATGTAGCGCTGTTGGGTCGAAGATGGGGTGCGTGGTATCTATAATGTATACGTGTTGGGGAGAGGCGAGTATCACTAGCAAAAGAACGAAAGGTGGAAAGCATTAGAAAGAAGGAAAAAAAGGTGGATACATCGGTAAGAAAAATCGGTATAATGGTGGAGCGATAGGATGACAAGTATGTATCATTATTGAGGACGAAAAGTAAAGCATCTTTTCTTCAGGACGAAAGATAAGATCGGTGGAAGAACGAAACTCCTGCTTTTTGAATAGTTATATATAGAAATATGGGAATTCTAAAGCGAACAGAGCGAGCAAAATTAATGATATAACTCACATAGCTAGCGAAAGCAATTTGTTACGCGTTGAAATCAGCGAGTTAAGTTTTGAGAGAAAAGCAACGACTGAATCGAAATAGAGATTGTAGCTGCGATAAAATTGTATCTATCACTTAAAATGCGAATTTTTTAGCTACAACTCTCTCCTCTCATCTGGCAACGAAGTTCTAGAATTAAATTAACATGGCGAAACGATTAGTGTTGTTGAAATATAAGTCGCTACTTTTGTCCATTTTTCTGATATATCGCCACGATTACTTATAAATGCTCCTCAATTTGTTAAACTACAAAGTTCCCTATGTGGGAAATCTAGGATAGCGACACTGTTCTTCAAAAATCACTGATTTTCAGCGAAAATATCCAGTCGAGTTGAATATAAGCGATAACATCTTTTCTCGCCAAATTCTAGCCTTTTTGCGAATATCGCCGAGATGAGCGATAACATCGCGATAGCGACTGCGAAAAGATAACGACAATAATCGCGTGTTTCTTCTCGCTTCTCGCAAATCGCTGGCTACGTGAAACCGCCTTAAGAGAAGAAACATGGAGATAGATGAAGAATGGAGAACTTTTAATAGATCCATAAATTTGTCGAAAGATTTCAAAAATTTTCTGATCATAGTTATATGGTCTAAATACAGACAATTAACAGACTGACTAATTAACTTGGCAATAAATTAAAACGATAATTAATATTCATTAAGTCGCGAATTAATGCGATAAAGGTTGCACGTTTCTCCCTCCCAAAAAAATACTTAACGAAGAGACAAAAATAATTTATGATTCAAAATAACTTCTGATATATTAATAAACTTTTATAAAAGGCAAAAAAAAAAAAAAAAAAATTGAAAATTTGTTTGCTCTTCTTTTAATATTTAGCAAATTTATAACTAGACAGTTTGACCTTTTACTTAATAAGGTGTTAGTACCGTAATAGTTTACTCTATCGTGCTGAATAAACAGTATTCTCTATCATGTTGACACAATTTTGATTGAACATTTGCCAGCTTGTTCCGCATCACTCGATACCGTTGCAGAGAAATTTCTTTTTTTATTTATTTATTCTAGGTAAAGGTTGTTGTTTGGTTGCTTGCAAAAGAACGAGTCAATTTTTGATAAATTACTTATACGTTTTACTAATTAATTGCTTTCTCCTTAATTTAATAATAATCATCGTCATCATGGAGCCTACGTCTTTATCAATTAACATAATTTTCTATGTTGTCATGTAGAGGTATATACAGTATATGTTTTCTATTTTATGCAAACTTCTTTTTTCGGTTTTGTGAAAAGTTTTCTCGAGTTTAATAGAATCTAATCGTGTTATTGTGCTAAATGAGACGTGCAGGAAGTGTATCATCTATTGTAATCTAGAAAAGGACCGCAGATTTATTTTTTCCTTAGTTTCTTAAGTGAAAAGTTCATCGTAGACTCAGCGATAATTTTTGCCTTTTTTTTTTTTTTTTTTTTTTGTAAATGTTTTTTTTTTTTTTTTTTTTTTTTTTTTTTTTTTTTTTTTTTTTTTTTTTTGTAGAATCTACGCTCTTCTTGGACGAAGCAAAAATTAAATATCGCAATTAGGCCACTTTTCGGGATATATTTAGTTTAAAAATTAATAAAATTTTGAAAAAAAAACCGTGAAACGAGCTAATCAGTGAATCCATCTTTACATATTGACTAAAAATCACTATCGAGTACACAAAGCGTCAAGACGCGTCGTGACGCGTCTTGGCACTTGTCGACGCCTCGTGACGCTAATCGGTGAATCCATCTTTACGTTACATATTGACTAAAATTTAACCCTTTAAAGCTAGCCAATCACCATCGAGTACACAAAGCGTCACGATGCGTCCAATTACCAAGACGCGTCGCTTTCCTACTGACTTCCCGGTTAGTAAGACGGCGAGCGACGCAATGCGATACTTAGTGGCAACGCGACGCGTCCTCTTTGTAGAGGTTGATTGGCTAGCTTTAAAGGGTTAAAGTTCGAAATATGGTGGGAAAGCACAGATTTATTGTTTGCTGAAATTTTTTCACGGTTCTTTATATGAAAAATGATTGAAAACATTATTTTTTCGCTCATTATCAACTTCTTATACAGTCATACCTCGATTTACGTCGGTTTTGTTGTTAATAGGAAAAAGTAAAAGTCTACAAAAATTTTGGGTCTCACAGGCGTAAAACGCCTTGTAAATACACCTGTGTATCGATACTGATGATGTCACTTTCTGTATATTGCTAGACGCTGCGTATAAGAGTACCTTGACCATTCGTCCTATCAGGGTTGGTTATTGAAACTTTGTTGTTCTCTGAAACGATATAAATGTCACGCATTCATACAGTTCTTTTAGATTTTGAACTTTGCGATGGCAAAAACAGGACATTCAATAATTTTATGAATGAAGCCATCGATAAATAAAGCAGTTCTTGTGTTACGCTATCCATACTGAATCAGCTAATTTCAAATGACGTCACAGTAATTGGTCAATAGCTATATGACATCGTGTATTTATGTCGCGTCGTACGCTTTCGGTTTGCAGATCGGTACGCTTGACGTTTCGTGCGCGACGCATTTACGTCAGCGTATTGACGCCGCCTTTACGATCTCAACGTCAGTTTATGCAACTGTACGTTACGTCAGTCAGCGAATTTATTAAAAACTCATAAAATCACCTAAAAAAAAACTAATAAAAATGCAAATTTACATAAAAATGATTAAAATATGCAAAATAATTTGTAGAATTATTTAGAAACTTAAAAGTGTTATTAGCGACGTTACTGGGTTTTTATAAGGATTTACGTCGATTTTTAAAGAGTTTATTCGACTTACGTCGCCAGTCTTGGAACGAATTAACGACTTAAGGTGAGGTATGACTGTAATGCAATTTATACTGTCATAGATAGTCATAAGAGAGATTGTCAAAATGGGTAACGCAACGTATCTTACTTTCTGTAATTCTGATCCGTTTCACTTTATTTAAATTATATTTAACACGTATATAATGTCTCGTTTCAAATTACGTTTAATTTTTTGAGTAATATAATTAAACTTGAAACAGGTAAAAAAAAGATTAAGCCAAAACGAAGTGAATCTAGTAGAAAATTCGAACCATCAGGTAGTGGAAGAAGCTAAGTTGTCAGATCACGTTTCTTTCACTGTTATGATGCGTATTCCGTCTCTCTTTCTCCTACTTTTATTTTTTTTATTAGAGTATAAACTGCATTAAAACAAGCTGTAATTCTATTTTTCCGCACTAAACTATTCTGTTCCGTTTTCGGCCATTTTAACCTAAATCGCCTTATCATCACATATATCACCATTTAACCAGATTAAAGAAATTTAATAAAAGTTTTGCGCTATTTTCGAGCGAAAAACGAGATATATATTACTGCATTTTACGGTTTAATATTTATAAAATAACGTTATAAATGCTTCAAAAAAACTCAAGTCAAATTTATGTACTATAGAGTAACTGTGGGTATTATGGAGTAGGAAGGTTATATGGAATAGCATGGTTTCTGATAGAGGAAGCGGTGTTATAAAACTGTAATAATGCAGAATTTTTATGTTATAATTTGGCTTCAGTTTCAGTTTCCTCGGTGGAAAGCGTGACAGTTTCAAATAGCGAACGTGTTTTCATCAAATACAAAAATTTCTGCGCCATCTCAAATCATCGGATCTGCCAAGACTACAGGTAAGATGATGATTGTTTTCTGAGCTTCTGAAGAGTATTTAGAAAGCACCTTTCATAATATCTCTTCGTATTTTGAGATATTTTGGCTTATATTGGAGTAAGCTTCGTTCAAGCATTATGATATGGGTGATGACAATATGGAATACTATTCTATATGGCCACGTTCAGTCCTATTGCTATAATTTATGGCATTAATGGATCAAACGTTAGCATAAATTTTATACTAACTTTTGATTCATGAAAATTTAGATAGACATATTATCAGATTACTTCCTAAATTAGTCTCTAAGGCTTTTTTTATTTTTTTTTAGTAGGCTATCACTATGCCTAAGAGAAAACACCTAAAAGAAAATGGTACAAATATATACTAAAACAATGTTCTAAGTACATATTCCAGGTACTTTACAGGTACTTTCCAAGAGTATTAGATACTCTTGGAAAGTACCTGGAAGCAGATATGTTTTTTAATTATTTGAGTGAGAAATGCACAATAGAATATACATAGTACTTTACATCTCTTGGGCAATATGGAATTTTTCACCTTTAAATTGCACGATAGATATATAAAGTATGGCAATCATGTTTAAATATGTTATATGGGAATGTCCATAGAAAGTGATAACACACGAGAAACCATATAATCTTTTTTAGCATTTTTTATAAATTATAAAAACAAAACGGTATTCCATAACACCCCCAGTTACTCTACTGTATTCGCGTATAACGAAACGAGCCGTGAGAACTTCCGTGTCGAACGAAAAAATAATAATAATAACCGCGAGAATTCGCGAAATTTTTAAATTTAAGAGAAAGATGACACGTTTTTTTTACAAGATTTATATAATTTAATGAATACTAATGTTTTTATTCTCTGATATCGAGCTTTAACGCAACGATGCAAAAATTTTAAAATTGTATTTCGTAGAACGATAATTCAATCAAGTAGCCAAGATATCCAGTTTATCACGATAAAAAAAAAAACAAGAAGAATTCTTGTCGTTTGTCTTATAAAATAATCCCTTTCGCATTTATAAAACGGATGATTTTACTGATAAGCGAACACGGTGAAATATTTGATATTCTGCAGAATCGATAAGTAATTCTGAACAGAAACGACTTTAGTCTCTCTTCAAATTGAACAGTGGCTTTAACAGTTACACACACACACACACGTGCAGATGGAAATGCCTATTCGTTAGCCATTATCCTCTTTCACAGTAACGAATAAAATACCTTATTTTTCTGTTCATCTTTTAAGGATAATTACAGGAGACGGGATAGGAGAAAAACAAGAAAATTAACTGTTCTCTCTCTCTTTTTTTTTATTTATTTTTTTGATTAGGTAATTCGATCCTAGAGAATTTTCTCTTTTTTGCCATTTTTCTGTATGATTAATGCCTATTGTTTAGACAAACCTTAGGCCGAAACCAATACTTTTGACCGTATTGTATGTAGTAAAATGCCATTACTGCCAGGTTATTATCACAAAAGGCAATCCAGAAAGAAGGTAACGCTTTCATTTTTTTTTTTGCAGACAATAAACAGCGTGTAAGAAGCAAAGTAGATTAAATTTCATTCGTGAGTGTGGACTTATTTACAGGCCAACCGTTCTTATCTTCTTTCTTATTTTTTATATACATAAATATATATTTCCTCTCCCGAGTTGTTGTTTACTGGATTACACCTTTTCAATCATATTTTCTAGCGTGAGATATTTAAATTAAAAACTATATAACAAAATACCGTGTTTATCGGTAAAATTTACGTATATCTAAACACCGTACCAGTTCCAATTTTTCTTCTTCTTTTTTTTTTTTATCTCGAGATAAAAATTCAGGAATGTTAAGGTATAGCGACACGCCATTCATCATGGCGTATGAGCACGGTTGAATACGGTTTGCAGATAAAATGCTCATTTTTTAATTCCATTTTCTTAATAAGCTAAGAAGAAAAATAAAAAATAAAAGATTATTTTTACTTATTTAAAAGGTATACACGTTTTATTTTTCGTAAATGAACTTTATACATTTCGCTCTGCTTTTTCTATATTACTTTATTTAAGAGGTTGCATTTCTCTTACTTTATTTAGTTTATATGTATCTTCTCTGCCTTCGATTTGTAACTTAGTTCTTTAATGCTGCTGCAGAGACTTTCTCATTTCGTTTTTAATGTTTAATGGTTTTGTTTTCTATTAAATTTTAGTTTTGTTTTTGTTGTTACCAAAACCGATTTTATTAAAAACCACTCTCGACTTCGCCACGTAACTTTGATAATACGAGACATCTATTATAATGTAGATGTAATTTAAAAAAAAGTCTGGTTCGATATATATATTTTAGCTTTTTTTTCCAAATTTCTGACGTGTGATACGGAAAAAAAAAGAAAGCTTTTGTTACTAGATAGAAAAGTATAGTTTCTTCTAATGGTCTTCTTAAGTATCACAGAGAGAAGAGAGAGATAAAAAAAAATCTTCCGGATTCCAATTAGTCCGGTTGGTCTTTCAAATGACTTATTATTCTTACTTGCTAATTAATGAATTTCTTCCTTAAGCCATTCTCTTTTCGTTCCTTTTCGAAAATTCTACTTTTTTGTGTTAACCCGGTTAAAATCCGAGCGGAAAAATGTGCATTGAACAACCTTTAAATATAATTTATAGTCTGGTGATGTTCTGTTAAGTGGAATCACCTTAATCCATTTACTACTTCCATCAATTCTGAAAACTTTTCATCTTTTTATATGGAAGTTTTCTCTGAAGATAAAAATTCCATTTTGCAAAACAAAATATTTTTAAGTTTATTTTTATGAATAGAAACCGAATTTCCAATTTTCTTTTTCCCCTTCTTTCTCTCTCTCTCTCTCTTTCTCATTCTCTCTCTCTTTATATTTCTCTCTCTCTCTCTCTCTTATTTTTCTCTCTCTCTTTATATTTCTCTCTCTCTCTCTCTCTTATTTTTCTCTCTCTCTTCGTATTTCTCTTTCTCTCACTCTCTCTCTTTCTATTTCTCTTTCTCTCTCTCTCTCTCTTTCTCTTACTTTTCTCTCTCTCTCTCACTCTTCCTATTTCTCTTTCTCTCACTCTCCCTCTTTCTGTTTTCTCTCTCTCTCTCTCTCTTTCTATTTCTCTCTCTCTCTTCCTCTTTCTCTAACTTTTCCCCCCCTCTCTCTCTCTTCCTATTTCTCTTTCTCTTCTCTTTCTCTCTCTCTCTCTTTCTATTTCTCTCTCTCTCTTCCTCTTTCTCTAACTTTTGCTTTTCTCTCTCTTTCTCTCTCTCTCTCTTTCTATTTCTCTCTCTCTCTTCCTCTTTCTCTAACTTTTTTCCCTCTCTCTCTCTCTCTTCCTATTTCTCTTTCTCTCACTCTCTTTCTGTTTCTCTCTCTCTTTCTATTTCTCTCTCTCTTCCTCTCTCTCTAACTTTTTTCCTCTCTCTCGCTCCAAAAAGAGTTTTATAATATTTTAAATTTCAGAAATAAAATTTATATTTTAATTCTTCAATATATATAGGTAAACTGTTTCGGGGGAGTTTTTATATCCTGGTATATTTCAAACTCGATATTATTGCAGTAGCGATTAATCCTATAAAATGCTATAAAAATAACATGTAAACTACTGCCGTACAAGATTTATATCGCACATAAAAAAAAGGCAAGGAGTAAAGATCGTGCAGTAAATTAATGTAGAGGCTCCTAACATTTTCATGACAGTTTTACATGTTCCACAATTATATTGTCAAGGATAAACTCCCGGTGGTCGTTATAAGGTATGTTATGGCCATTCCTAATTGCCGGAGCATTGTTTATAACGGGCATGTGGTAACTGGTTGCATTATCTATGATTGTCAGTGAGAGAGGAATGGAGAGTCCTGCCAAGGTCCTTAGTTCGAGTACTTTGTACCACGCTTCAATGATAAAAGATAGCAAGAACTCTCTCTCTCTCTCTCTCTCTCCGAGATGAAAGAGCGGCAACAATCGCCATCCATTTTTAGATGGAAACTGGTGGAACTTCTTAATTAACCATGTTTAATGGGTAGTGGGATAAAAAATATGCGCATAAAATCAACGACGGTGACACAGTTTAGTAGGAAATGTGTTTAAGAAGACAATGGAAACAGGCTGAGAAAGGATAAGCGATACCACGAGGAGTCCACCCATCCACTTGAGTTAAGCCAGTGACGCAAACAACAGTTCGTGCAGTCAATCAATTAGGTGGAAATACTCAACTGCGACCAGGTGCTCGTTGTTGAACTAGACGTGTGAATTATCCAGAGAGACAGCCACCTAAATCCAAGTTGCACTCGTCTAACGCTTTAAAAATGTAGGCGATATATCAGACTCTGTAACAGTGGGAGGAGAGAGAGAGCGATGTCACCTGATTGGATTGCCATAGAAAAAAAAATGGCTTTCGCCAATGGCCATCAAAATCATTCATTTCGATATTTTTATGTTAACTTTTTCTCCGAATCGCAATTTATTTCATAATTTACAATTTAATTTCCTTATTTATCTTTAAACAGGATCTCTAACAGCTTCGGTCTCGCTTACGAAATTTTCCTAATGTCAACATTTAATAAATGATTCTAACGCATTTTTACACGAAATACAAGAAATAATTTATGTTTTTTAACGTTTAATTAAATTTTTACACGAAAATTATAAAGTTTTGCGTGTTTATAAAGCCTAAAATAACATTTTAAAAATCAAGCCATAGGTCTTAAAATAAAAGCAAACACGTGGCACACGGATAAGATGGACGAAAATAAGGAATGACCTCCAGTTTTAGAGGCTTCCGAATATCACGTGATCGTCACACACACGTACAATTTTGGAGATAAAACAAAAGAGAACACGTGACTCCACTACACGATATTCGTGAATGATGTCAAGGGTGCACATGATAGGAAAGAGGACGCATTTTTTTTTTTTCTTTTTCTCATATTTTTCGACTTTTATTATTTGTTCTTCTCCTCGTATCGTTTTGTCACTACTCGATCTCTATCCGGAATTAAATTACATACAACAAAATACTTACTTTCGTGGAAAAAAAATAAAAATAAAAAACTATAATTACGCGACAGCCATACTTTAATCCAGTATTTTATCAGAAACAAAATCAAATTTTAAAGTTAATTAACTCTTATCGACAATTTTTCTGTTATAATTATTTTCTCTGTGATGGAAAAAAAAAATAAACGTGTAACTTGATATTTGGACCAAAATATTTATGCATTTAATCACGTAACAAAACGTTACCTAAACTTATTTACGTCATCAAAATGGAGAAATTGTAGATGAGTAACGAGTTATTTTTTTTTTTTGATCGCATCCTTTCTCCATGAGTCAGTAGTAGTGGACACCTGAGGACAACTTTTTGCCATTAGTCACGTATTAATCGACAATTAAATGTTTGATCGCGAAACATAAAAGGTATCTATTATTGATCATCCATTTATTATTATTTTTTTATCATATATAAATTTGAAGATACTGCTGCAACTGTAACTCGAACGTCTATGTTACACTTAAAAAAAAAAATGGTTAACATAGTTATTTAAATTGATAAAATTTCCATTCGTAATGGTTAGCCAGGAAGAATTAAATTTTTTTCAATTTATTCTTTCTAATATAAAGTTAGTGGAAGACGAGAAAAAAAAAAAAAATTACGGATGTTACCTTAACAGCAAAACTGTTGCCTCCTACTGTAACAGCCCACCGCCCCTATTTTGGACGAGTGGACCGTGCCTTGGTGAAATGGTTCGAGTTTAGGAAAAGCAGACTCAAGCACCCTAGCAGAAGAGATACGATGTCTGATGTAGTCTTTCCTCCTCCTTTCTTTTTTTGCATATATTCTCGAGTTATCCAAAATTAACGGGTTGCTGTTCGATTGTGGCTATCTTACTACCCCTCGCCCAGTTAATCGATCACCATATTTTCACCTGAATACTTTCTCTCGTCAATATTAAATACGAGATATAACTTCTCTCTCGAATCGGTTCCAGTCTTCTTAGAAAAAACATCGTAAGTACATTTTATTTTGATGATTCAATATTAAATTTTTTGACATTCGATAGCGTCTTAGAAAGGAATTTGTTTTTGGAGAATTAAAAAAAATAAAAAAAAAAAAAAATAGAAGTAACTTCGGAACGTATCATCGCTTCTACTTACATCAACCGGTAACAGTTTGGATTGATTTTGGTCGGCACTCCAAGACACTCCCTGGGGATGAAGTGTCACACTTAATCCTCCAAAGGATAGCCCATGTCCAGTAGGACTATTTTCGGTTGGCCAGCAAAACAAGCATCGCTGTCAACCGGCCTGCAGTATATATATATATTTTTTTTATTTTTCTTGTCAAACTTGATCTTTGTGTGTAAAAATTTAAGATGACGTTAGAATCCAAATTTAAAGCCGCGCTGCTCTTTGTTAATCAACGATTACTCCTAACTGTTTATGAGTTCTCCTCAATTAGGAGGCACGCGAGCTGCTCTAAATTGGAATAACAAAAGCGGAAAAAAATTAATTATTCACTTCTTACCTTTTAAAACGAGTAGTTTTATTCGTATCCATTACTTGTGTTAATATCTCCTTAACCGTTTCACTTTAATTATGTTTATTTCATTTAATGATGTTTATTTCACTTTGATCGAGTTTAATCTTGGTTAATTATGTTCTTTTCAGTTTAATTATATTTAATTTAAGTAATGTACGTTTCATTTTAATTGTATTCTTTTGATTTAAATTGTTTATTTCGAGTCAGTTTTGTCCGTTTCATATTTAATCGTTTTCGTAGCGCATTAAGCTCGTTCGACATCATCCGTTTCTCATTAATTAAGATTAGTTTGTTTTAATTTTATTTCGTTTTCGAACGAAAGAAATTCTCTACTTTAATCCTAATTATTTCCTACAAAAAAAAAAAAAAAAAAAACTATGAAAGACCTTTAATACAATAAAGTCTACTCGTGACACATGCTTACAATGTGGTTTATGAAAGTTTACAATAAGCATGGCTTAATATCACTTATCTTTCAATTAACTCGACTTTTGTCCCAATTCGTTTTTGCTCCAGTATCATTTAATTGTTTCTTAAGTTCAGAAACGGTCAGCTTGCTAAAGTCCATAATGAACCAGCTTAACTATGCAGAAAAATAAAAAGACAAACACAAACTGAGAGCGAAACGCTATGTAATAGCTGGATGCTAAGCCTAAGCAATACCAAAGTCGTAAGTGGCGCCGCAAGTGGGGAAATTTTGCATGTACGATGATCTATTGATATGTTGCTAGGATTTGTCTTTTTTTGAGAAATTTCCATTCTTTTATGTCTTTAGTGTGTATTACATAAATGAATAAATAAATGAAGAAAAATAGATTTCAACCAAGTTTGGATCATAGATGCAAATGGTAGACTATGCTATTGAAAGTTCTGAAAATTCGACACAATCGGACAAGTTGTAGAAGTTCCTTAGAGAAATGTTTTCATCTAAATTTCTAAAAGAATAAATAAATAAAATTTAATATTTATTATGTAAAAAGTATATAAGATGTACTGAAGAAAATAAGTTATTTTCTATATTTTAGAAGCTATATCTGGTTGACAATTTACAGTCACATCAAAAACAGTAAGTAAACAATTCTAAATTATTGAAAACATTCTATTTTCTTAATACAAGTTTTGAAATTTATTAGGGTTTTTATAGCAGATTTAAATAAAGCAGTAATCATTTTAAAATAAGCTATTACTTAAAATATGAGGATATTTGATTATTGAAATTTTTGAAAGCAGTTTTAAATACATGTACTATACTAATTTTTAATTTTTACGATAATGGCAAAAATAGAAAATTTTTAAAACAATATCGACTGTCGAGTTTTCTTAAATGAGGAACAACTAATTCAAAGAATGGAACAAGTTTTCATTCCTCGTCATAAAGCTTCAACAGTTTATTTGCATTTTAATTAAATCTAACTTTTTATATGAAAGAGAGAATATTTAATCAGGTTAATCAAGATAAAAAACATTTATACAGATGTTGATATAGACTACAATATTAATAGAAGAAAGTATAGAAGAAATAAATGATGCTTTTAACTTTAAAAAAAACTACAAAAGTAGTTTCTGTTGTACTGTATATAGTAGTAAATTCAATTTTCAGCTAAAAATTGATGCCGTCATTATGCCTTGAAACAAACTTAATCTATTAATAAAATCTTCAAAATTATAAAAAATTATGAAACACATCATTAACGCAAGAAAAACAGATTTGATCTTTATTTATTTAAAAATCACACTTATACTAACTGATTAAAATACTATAATTACTTTAAATCAGTGAAGATACAGTAATTATCAATAAGAACATCTTTTACCTTATTAATTCACTATTTGAAAACGTTATATAATTTATTATATGCAATATGAGCTTATTCATGGGCAGAAAAGATTTTCTTAGTATTCTTAAGGATATGATAATTTAGTTTCAAGAATTAGAGAAATTATTTAGAGAAAATAAGAGAGAGCTCCAATCAAAAACGTGTAATAAGTGAAAATAAGCCATACCCAGTAATAAGAAATTAGAATATTTGTTACAATTTAGAAGAGGCTATTTGGTTGACGTTATTGCTTTATTTTCTTAAATTGTCAACCAAATAGCTGCTTCTAAATTGTAACAAATATCCCAATTTCTTAGTACTATACTAGGCTTATATTTTTACATATTAGATGCATTCTGATTCTGATTGTATATCATTTATTTTTTAGATGGAAACCGTTTCTCTGAGAAAAACATTTTAACAACAACACATTAAAATTAAGTTTTTCAATTTTAGGAATATTGTAAATATGAAAAATTTATATTTAAACATAAAGGCTGTTTAAATTCTTAAAATAAAAATCTAAAATGTTTTAGAAATTTTGTTAAAAATGTAAATTACACTCTTTTAATAAAGAGACAACGAATTTTTATTAAAACTCAATTCCATTTTTTTAATCAGAATATTAATTAGAAATAAATTTTGCTCATAAATGAAAATAGTAAAAGTTTTCTAAATAGAAAACAATAAAAGATAAAACATGTTACTATAATCTACTATATGTATCTATCAAATATTATTAATAAACAATTTATAATTAAATATTGTAATGATATAAAATCATTATGGAAAATTTTCTTAAAAAATGAATTTTCTCGATGAAATTATTAAGCAATAAGAAAAATCTTAAAGAAACTAAACTATCCTCAACTATCCCAATTCTTAAGAAAATAGAAAAAATTATAATTAAAATTAAATTTGATAATGAGAAAAATATGACAAATACGTTTTACGCAATGATTTTGAGCAGCATCCAATCTAGAAATTTAGAGAACGTTAAATTATATCAACAAAAGTATAACAAAAAATTTTCAATGATTAATCTAAAAATTGAAATAAAACAAATCAAAAAGCATAAAAACGAATTGTATAGTATAATAACTAGTAACAGTGAAAAAATATAAAATAAACAAAGGATATCATAATATAGATTTAAACTTTATTTTAGGTAATTAATATACATATATATTAAATAACTAATACATACATACATATATACATACAGTATATAAGATTCTTAAGTTTATTTTATTTAAACGACAGTTCATCATAAACATATAGAATATTACAAAAATGATGCTTTTTTTTCTAAATTAGTAAACATTAAGTTATTTTTGCTCATATGAACAGCATAAAAAATACTATTCTGTATAAGAGTGAATTAAAAAGGATAAAGGGGCGATCGCCCCTTCTAGCAGAGTCTAATCATTATTATTTTTTAATTTAAAATTTATATAATTAATAAAATAACTTATCTATTTCTTTGTTTTTATTATTATAAAAGTGCAATATCATATACATAAAAAAACTAAACCTAAGTAAAAATTGTCATCAATACAAAATATAAGAAATCATCCACCTGGAGAATTTTCTTAGATCTGCCTCTGATAAAAAAAATTAAGTACAAACTACATAGATAATTTTTCAATTACATAAATAATTATTATTATCGAACAGAAAACTGTTGCAAAATATTTGTTTCAATTATAATGGAATAGGTATTAAGAATATCATTTGAATAAAAAGAAAAACAAATTATTATTAAATGAAAGAAGAATATTGGTTAATTTTAAAAAAGTTATTTTTGAATTTATTGCTATTAAATTTTCATAAGCGGAGGTTTAGTAGAATTACTTTCATACAACTAGATTAGTTCTAGATGAAGAACTATTTCCTATCTCAGAACTTAAGGAGGGTTAGAGGATAAAGAGCATTAAATGATAATTTGAGATCATGGTTATAACTAGAGTGGAAAGCTCCTATTAGGATTATGAGTATCACTTCACTATCTCAAGTTATTGAATTATTCAACACACTTTCCTGTTTACAGAAAGTGTTAGTCATCTAAATGGAAAAAGCTACCAAATTTTTTCAAAAGAATCATAGTTACAATCCTATAATGTTCTTATATAATTTTATCTCACTATTCATTATAATTCAAAATATAGAAATTTAGAACTTTGAAAGAATATAATATTTGAATTTAATAATAATTTCTATTCTTAATGGCATGCTTAATCACAATAAGTTTAGTTTCAATATTATAATGCCAAAATCTGAGCATAAAATTTCATAAATCAAACAATATTTATGTTTAATATTACTTTCATAAAAAACATATTTTTAAATGCGTTTTTTATACGATTTATATAAACAAATTTTCAATTAAACAGATTTCTATTTTTTCAGAATGCTAAAGAAGTGTATAATCTAAAATGATCAGACGTCCCGGATTAGCCGGGACAGTCCCGGTTTTTGAATCTTTATCCCAGATTGTCCCTTTTTTACTTATAAGTAGATAGTTCATATTAAAATATTAAAAAAAAATTAACTAGATTTACAATGAGTGATCGGTTAACGAACACTTTTGCGAAAGATTTTCATGTTCGGATAACGAACATCTCACAGAACAAACTGCGGGACCCGCGGACTGACGGAATGACAGTTCGGCCGGATGGCTGCGTGGTAAAGCTGTGGCTTACCATCCTGGAAGATCCGGGTGGATCTGGAAGGAATCCGATGGATCCGGGTGGATCTCCGGATCCTGGAAGATCCGGTATTCCTCCAATTTTTCAGGAGGAGTACCGGCCCGGCCCGTTGAACCTCATCCCTTCGATCATCCCGGTTGACCTCATTATGGGTGTTGGCCAGCTTGTAATGAGCTCGATAAGTGAGCCGTCGCCAGATAAAAATATCTAATAAGGATATGCGGCTTAGCTAACCTAATGGAATGGCACGCTTAGGCCGTGCGCGTTCATGGACTTATGGGTAAGGATGATCCGTCATTGACAATTCATTGGATAAGTACTCACTTCTCATTGGTTGAAAACGAAGCGAAAACTCTATATATACCGGATAAAATACTTAAAACTTTTTAATTTTTGCAAACAAATTTGTTCATATTTACTTATATGATATCACTTCTATTCTATATACCAAGGGTGGTCAAGCTTCATATCACTATGAGCCATTTAAGAGAATCTGAAATAGTTGAGAGCCACAATCCGTTTTTTTTATGGATCAACGAGAGCCGTATCAGTTTTTCCGAGTAATGTTGACAATGGTTTCAAAAATTGTTTATTATATACAGTGGATTCCGCTTAATTGGGACAAATCTCAAAGAACGAAAACCAAACTCTTTGAAGAAATTTCAATATTTTTATTTTTTATTTTTTGAGTGCAAAGTACCTAAATTATGTTTCTGTTAGGATGATAATTAGATCATTAAAAGCAGCGAAACAAAATTAATTATATATTGGAGAGCAGCTCTTTAAAATAAAGAACAATATGATTTTTAAAAAAAGACCTATTAAAGGATGCAGTTTATTAAAATTAATATGATAGCATGCTTTACCAAAAATACTAGTAATAATACAGGTAAAGATCAATAATGCAGTGAAAGATGAACAAAATACCCCGAGGAATAATTCTGTTAAATTTTTGATTTAAATTATAAAGAAATAAGAATTAATGGAATAGAAATTCAGGATAATGGAGAAATAATTCTGCATAATTAATAATAATAATAATTCTGAAAAGTCATTTTAAAAAGACTTTGCAGAATTATTTCTATTTTATTTTCGATCTAATTAATTCTTACTTCTTTTTAACTTAATTTAAAAATTTAATATAATTATTCCCCATGGTATTTTAATCCAAAAACATTTCATGGAATCATCTTTTCAATTATACTGCAAGAATTAGAATTTTAGAAACTTTTAAGTATCATATTTCTTAGTTTTAAACTGCTCTCCATCTCTTCTTATCTTACGCTCTAGGGTCCATTTCAAAACTCACCACAGGCTAAATATATCCTTAGTGAATCAGATGGAAAACGAAGGAACACATTCAATGGACCGAATCCAGATCCTTCTTGAAGAAAGTTGGAAGTGTGGGACTTGAATCTTGCAAGTGGCAAGGGAATATTTTATCACGCAGCCAACTTTTAAAAAACTATTAAAACATGACTGAGAAAAATTGCTTATTTTCACTTAAGAAAAAATATTACGATTTAAATTTCTCCGATAATTCGGACTCGGTCTGTCGATATTCATTTTTAAATTTGTTACGCTGTTTAAATACATCGAAAACTAAACAAAAAACAATAATAACTAATTTAAAAATTACTAATAAACTAATACAAAATTTAAACCTTTAATTGGGACAACTTTTCGCTTAATTGGGACAGTAGCAGAAAAGAAATTTTCAATTTTTAGATTGTGATTCACCTGGAGTAATATTCAACGGGCGAGGTTTTCTGGCCAATGGTACAACCACATACGGTAGTGTAGTTGAATATAACTGTCTGCCTGAATTTCAAATGGTCGGAGATCCTGTCAGAAGATGTACGGCTGAAGGAAAATGGAGCGGTAAACCTCCAAAGTGTATTGGTTAGTTTTACCAATAATTAAATTTATTTATTAAGAAAAAGTTCGACTTTTTTTATTTATTTTGCTAATTTTGTTCTATAATATAGTATTGAGAAAATACTACAAATCAGAATTCAAAATATATAGTAGGTTATATTATAATAATTAGATTAACTAAAAATAATATATCCAAAAATTCGAAATTAAAAAACTATCTTATCATAAACTATTATAACATAAACTAGGGATGGCCTATGGCATTTTCGCCAAAATTGGCGCATTGCAAGATTAGAATGGCGCACTGAATCCAAAAGTAAAATTTTTTAAAAATTTCTAATGAATTTATCTATATATACAGTGGATTCCGCTTAATTGGGACACCGGTTAATTGGGACAGTTTTCACTTTTCTAATCGTTTATTTTGCTCCGCTTTCCTATCTAGAGAGTACTAACTAGTGGGATCATTCCAGCTTATGCATCTGAAACTGCTTAATTCTTGATGGGATCGATGGCTTGAGTCTAGAATTCTTGAAAAAATTAGATTAAAAATTCGTTAAAAGTAGATTGTTTATCGAAGGTAATATTATATACAGTGGATTCCGCTTAATTGAGACACCGGTTAATTGGGACAGCCGCGTAATTGGGAACCTATGGCATTTTCGCCAAAATTGGCGCATTGCAAGATTAGAAGTGGCGCACTGAATCCAAAAGTAAAATTTTTTAAAAATTTCTGATGAATTTATCTATATATACAGTGGATTCCGCTTAATTGGGACACCGGTTAATTGGGACAGGCTAAACAAAAAACAATAATAACTAATTTAACAATTACTTATTAATGGAAAGAAATTTTATATATGAAAGAAGTATAGTAATATGATATACAGTGGATTCCGCTTAATTGGGGCACCGGTTAATTGGGACAGCTGCGTAATTGGGACAAATCTCAAAAAACGAAAACCAAACTAATAAACTAATAGAAAATTTATCTAAAACTAATACAAAATTTAAATGCTTAATTGGGACAGCTTTTCGCTTAATTGGGTCAGTAGCAGAAAAGAAATTTTCAATTTTTGATATATTTTAGGGATTTTTCGAAAGTATGGCTACACACACATACACTAATCTTTGCCAAGATGTCAAGAAAGGATCTTACACTCAAGAAAAATTGCTTGGCTGAATAAAATTAAAAGCCAGACATTTAATACAAGCCATCATAGACTGGCTGAAATAAACCAAAATCTATATCCATAGACTCGTCTCCTACAAAAAGAAAATCAACTGCGTAAGGAGTGGGCATTACAGAATAATTCTAGGAACATTCAAAAGAAAGCGTTATGGAAAGGATCCAGAAGTCGAAGAAGTTCTACAAAAAGAAAATCAACTGCTTAAGGAGTGGGCATTACAGAAAGAATAGGAACATCGAAAAGAAAGCGTGATGGAAAGGATTCAGAAAGTCGAAGAAGCATTAGATCAATGGATTTCTATAGTTAGCGGGCAAAGCGTGAATATTAGTAGCCCACTGTTGAAAACGGAGATCGGTAAAAAACTAATAATTAGTTACCTATTTTAATAAATCATTAAAATAGGTACCTAATTATTATTATTTGCCTATTATTTATTTACCTACAGAATTACATATTTTATTTTAGAATTTATTATTACTTCATTTAATTGGGGCAAAATGGCTTGGCCCGACGTGTCCCAATTAAGCGGAACCCTGTTTTTAAATTTTATAGAATTCTATTTTAAAACAGTTTACAATTTTATTTATTTTGTATTTATTACTCTATGTACATATAGATCTATAATATTAAATATAATATTTAAATTTGAGACAATGAATGGAACCAGCCCACCTTTTAAGAATTTTAACTGACGGTAATGGGCAAATTCCCTAAGATGACTGTCCTGCGATGATATATGGCTGTATACTGTCTAGTAAACATAACATAAAAATATAATTTTTGAACATTTTATTTGTATATTTTCAAGTTTGTGGTAATCAAAACTTATCCAGTGGTTAACCAGTTAATTTTTACTAGGTATTATTTTGACACAACTCTGATCTAAAATAATAGTCTGAATGGAACTCACCAAAATCCTATGCTAAAAAGATTTTGATTAAAATTAAAAAGAAGTCCATCCATAGTGAGGTCAAGTATTCAGATGAGAATGAGAATGGAATTGATTCCTATTAAAAACATCTAGAAATGTGGTACCCAGAACTGAAACTGAATTTTCAACTAAAGATATTATGAAATTTCATAATTTTTCGATAATTAATTTCCAGTGGGATACCGGCGGAAAATATCCCAAGCCTTGTTTTGATTCTTATGGGCCTCCTCACAGTCGTCGTTCTACCAAGGTTTAGTGTGTTTAGGAAATCTTGCCGACGTTTTACGGATGGAAATCTCAGCTGCTTCAATAATACATGCAGTGACAGTTTCGACTGCCGTTTCGATATCTATAGTCTCCACCATGAATGAAGAGATCGAAGCAATGGTGGTAAAAAACTGCCAGCTTGCAGACTCGGTCCTCCATCTTGTCGGGCGGGAAAGCTCATATGTGATTTTACACTCAAGTAAAATTACTTGGCTGAATAAAATTAAAAGCGAGCCATTTAATACAAGCTATCGTAGACTCGCTGAAATAAACCAAAATCTACTGTAGTGCATCTCCTACAACAAGAAAATCAATTGCGTGAGGAGTGGGCATTACAGAAGGTCTCCTACAAAAAGAAAAACAACTGCGTAAGAAGTGGGCATTACAGAAAGAAATTTCAGGAACATCGAAAAGAAAGCGTGATGGAAAGGATTCAGAAGTCGAGAAAGCATTAGTCATGGTAGATATTCAAACTTAACAGATCTATATAATTTCGGTTAATAAATTGATTTTTATGAAATTTAGTAGGAAAATCAAATAACTGAAAATGACTTTAATGATATACATTTTAATTCGATATCTTTAAATGTGATGATGTTATATAACTATTTTAACCAAAATGTTTTAAAAAATAATTATACTACACTTTTTTCCAGTTTAATTGTTTACATAGTAGCAGAAACAAATTGTCCCAAACTATTCAATTAGATATAGTAATTAGTGTTTCCGGGCAAGATTCCTTCCCGCCCGTTCCCGGGAATTTTTTTCGTTTTCCCGTTCCCGAATCCCGACAAATGTGCAGAAGGCCTTACTATTAACGGCTGCTCCTTAGCAATCGTTATTTTACAGTCGTTGGAGAAGCGATAAACGATCGTTCGTTATTACACGAACGTTCGCTACTTTAGTTCAGCCTTGCAAAATTTGTTCTACATACGTTCGATGACGTCATTTGTACCACGTGATTGATCTAAACGATCGCTCGTTCACAAACGTATGAATTCAGCCTTAAGCCCCAGAAGTGCTGAGTTTTTGGCGAAGATTTGAGTATTCGATTTAGCTAACAAAAAGTAAGAAATAAAGAAAGTTTAGAATCTGAAGACGTTAAGTGTTAAGAAGTATCTACAGTTGTGTAAAGGAGGATTTTAATGTCAAAAAAAAGGTAGAAAATAGGGAGATGTTATAAGAATGGCGGAAATATACACTTTAGAAGATGTTAAGAATATGAGAATTCCTGAAATGAGGGAGGCACTAAGACAATTAAAGTTGTCGACAGCCGGTAACAAGAAAGAGTTAAGAAATCGGTTAGAGCTGGCCATAAAAGAGTCCGGAAGAAATCGGGACGGAAATGGGCAACGACAGTCGGGTTTAACAGTAGAAAGCAGTGACGTAAGCGATAAGAAGGCAGATCAACCGCTATTTGAAAAATATGACGAAAGGACAGACGGTGAGGACAGTGGCGTATTTATCGCTAAAGTTACATTGTGGTTCAATATTACACGCCATTAGAAATACACATGCGACAACAAAATCAGATAGCACATGACTATCTAATTTTAGCTCTTGTAAATCGAGCATATTTGATCAAAGAGAACAGAAAACAGTTTGTGTTTACACAGTGGCGTAGCTGAAAACTGAGAGGCCCCCGCAAAAATGTCGATGGGGCCCCTTCTTTTTAATTTATCGATATAATTTATTTCAAATGCTATGTAAACTCTGTAACACTGGATGTCAACGTTCATTTATAAGGATGTCGACGTAAAAAAAGCCTAACGCAAACTAATTTACCAATAAGGTTAATACGTGAAACTTTATACAGGTGAAAATAATTTTATTATATATGTTACATTATAAACCCGAATTCAGGAAATACTAGAATTTCCTAGTCAAAACCAGAACGTCCTAACGCTGGTCGGACGTTCTAGTATTTCCTAGACCGAATACGAAATGCCGAACATTTCTTATTCAAAGTCCGGAATTTCTAGTACCAAAGTAGCAAACAGTTAAAAGAAAAGTGTTTATTTCTCATGTATTCCCTCTCAAGAGTTCGATATTTGCCAGCAGATATTTCTTTCTTTAGAGAATATTAGCCAGGATAAACAAATCTCATTGAGGAAGGCTGTAATCTGCGGCAATGGGAGTACATAGAGCTAAAATCCAAACAATCAATCCCAATAACCTCGATTTTAATGCAGAACAGATTTTAACGCAGGGCGTCGGCGTTCGTTAGCTGGAACTCTAAAACTTAGCGCTAATTTACAATTTATGTATTGTTTTCACATACATTTTTTTAATCTCGAAACCTCTGAAAGATTGCGCTGGGTCCACGAACCCCGTTTGCCCCCACCTTCTCTATGACCTTTATTAATATTTCTGTTATAGCCATTATTGCAGATGATCAAAGAAAATTAAATAAAAAAGATTATTTCGGGAATTCTCGGGAAATACGATTCCGATCTTGATTCCCGAAGGTTCCAAAATGTCGGGAATTTGGAAAACATTAATAGTAATTATTGGAAGTAAACCCAACAATTATATACAGTCAATTTTCGTTATTTGCGGATTCTGTATTCGCGTATTCGACTATTCGCGAAAAATTTACAGAACGTAACTATGGCGAATAGCGAGAATCGACTGTAATTTTATTTATTGAAAACATAAAAATAATGAGTTGTTCCAAACATTTTACTCAAATAATTAAAGAAACTTACAAAATATAAATAATTTAGTTATATGGTCTTAATTGAGTTTTAATCAAAATAAATACTGTATTTTAACATGATATTGAAATTATAAAAATTAAAATTATAGATCATAAATTTCCAGAAGTTTGATACATTTATCGGATTCAAGTAAAAGTTTAATCGAATCGAAAGAACTAAAATAAAGAATATTTATTCACTTAAGTAATACAGAGATATATAATAAGAAAAGTACTCCAAAAGATTACTGAAACTATAGATATGAAACAGAAATTTCGATATTTATCAATTGACTTTAATTATGCATATAATAAATAAACAATAAAATTATTTAAATATAAAAGTTAAATTTTTTTGTAAGAAAACACTCAGAGTAAAAGAATTTAACATTTAATTATATAGCACTTTTAAAAGTTAATTTATTGAAAAATTAATAGACAATAAGCGTTTGTTATTAATACGCTCTCCAGAGTTTGTTAGGAAACAAAATTTTCAAAAGAATAGGAAAAAATAAATAAAAAATACACAAATCTACATTTCTATTTATAAATGAGAAATGCAGATGGTTTATAAACAGATCACTAATTCACTTCAGCTATTCAATCAAAAGGAAAAATATAAAAAAATAGTTGATTTTTATTAAAAAAGTTCTTAATAGAAGAGACATTTCTTTCAAATTATGATATAAAAATTATAATTTTTATAATATACATTTCCTTCAAATTAAATATATATTGTTGTATTTGACAGCTGTAAAAGTTTATTGTGCTTGTAGAAGATGTTATTTAAATTTAAAATAAAGTTCACTCACACCATTAATCATAGATGAAGAAGAATAAAGATGGCAAAAAAGGAAAGATAGTTAGTGAATCTAATCTAACCTTCTGGTATCTCAAACAGCAAATGCAAAAAGATTTCAAACGAAATATCAATGATAACTTAGTTATATATAATTTAAAACCCCAAAATTAGAAAAGCAAAAAAAAAAATTTGGAGGCTCAATCATCAACTTGGGAAAAGATTTCACTGACTTCCTACAGAAGCAAACTCAGGAGGCGCACATACATCCAAAGCAGGCAGTATAAGCAAGAAAAATAAGAAAACAAAGACAAGACAAAGGGCATGAATAAGATAATACTAAAAGTAAAGCAAATAAGACAAACCAAGACAAAGATAAAACAAACTAAAACGAAACAAGAACTGAAAGAAATTCTACTGATGAAAGGTAACAACAATCTCCCAGGACCGGAGAAATTCCAAGAAAATAAACCAAAAGACAAAATCCAAAAAACAAACCAAAAACAAAAGAAGCAGATCCCCTGTGAACACACAAGAGAACAAATGTTAAACGAAAACGAAGGAGACGCAAAACAAGACCAGACAATAAACCAAACAAATATTCCAAAGAGGCCAGCAAACAAACCAACCAAAGGAAGATAAAACACAAGTTCCCTAGAGCGAAACAAGAAGTGGAAACAAGAGAACAGATCAGACGAGAACAGTAACCGCAACCAAGTTTCCAACAGACAAAGAACAAAATCAAAAAGAAACAAAATTCCCAAGATCAAAGAAAAAAGGAATTCAAAGAGAAACCAGCCAAAATACCAAAGGCAGGATTATACCTCTTAAGAAATATATATGGAATATAATTATAATACACCATACACACACTTACACAGACTCCGCATATTTGATTAATGCTCAACTAAGCAGTGGTTGATAAAGCAAGATATAAATATAATGTATCGAATTGTTGATGGTTGAATATTTACTGAAAGAATAAAGATCAAGAAACTTGATATAAGAAGCTTAACACTTATTCATGTTGAAAAATGTAGAACAACTAGAGTGCAAAGATCATTTTTTCAGAATTGCCGTTAACTTCAACGAACTCTGGAAAAATTAACTTTATTATTGTTATTATTTTTTATTTTTACTTGGGGATGCCTTAAAATTATTCTGTAATTATTGGCATAATTAAGAAAATAACTATTCTATACATATCGACAGCAATTAGAGAATCCCCATCATGGGCTGACCAACAACACGTGTAGTCAATTAGTGATGAGTTCTTAAATATATTATTATAGTCAATAGAGTCAGACAGAAGGCTTAAACCTGGAATCAATGAACGAATCCAGTTTCTGTATACAAATTGAAAATGTCAGACCAGAATTGATCTAGAATCCTTCAGTTGAAGGATAGGACGCAGCTCATCATTGTTATCTCCATTATGAATGGATGAAATGTATTTTTTAAATAAAATATTGCAGATAGAGTATATATTTATATATGCTGCTTACTGTTTACTTAAATATCTATTATGTATGTGTAAGATTTAATATAAATTATCTGTCTTCCTATTTCATCACTCTACTGTGGTAAGATCATATAATATAAGATAGTTCTGATGATTCGCTAACATAATGCTAGGCATGTACGGATATAGATGATATATACTGTATTGATTAAATGGCACAGTTATAACAACCAATGATGTTTTTTCAATTTTTGAAAAATTCCGATATTATATTTTCTGCTCTAGCAAATGTTAATATTTATATTAATCAAATAATAATATAAGAATATGATTTTAAGAGATTTTATTAAATTTGCTACACATATATTATACATAGGATCATTGTTAAAAAAATTAATGTACAATATTAATCGAATATAGCGTGTTATAAATTTACTAAGCTATAATAATGAAAACTTTTAATAGAAAATAACGACTTTTTTTCATTTTTAATTAAAAGTTTTGAGATGATAATCTGTAACTCTAGTCTATAATTTGTTCGCAGTAAAAATTATGAAAAGAATAGAGAGACTAATAGAGTTCTAATATAGAAAATAATAAGAGTTAAGTAATAGTCAAAGTATTGCTAAAAGCTGAGCAAGTCTATTATAAAGACATTCCTAATGTATTAGAAATATAATATCAAACTTTTTACATAAAATCTTACCTTATAAAAACTTTAACAAATTTTAATAAAAGTTCACATTTCTTCTTATTACTTTCATTGGCTTTATTTAATTAATTAAATTATGTAAGACACGAACAGAATGAAGTAGCGAATAAATTTAATTTATATTTAGTCTATATCAAATTTACTTATTATACTAATTATTTAACAAAATTAAATTTTATATTGTTATTGTTTATTTCTAAAACTTATTAATTATAATCTTTATTTTCCCAATTAGATAAACTTTAGTTTTCAATTAGATACTGAATATTGAGGTTATTGTATATCCAAAACTCAAATTTCACATTATTGGCATTGTTCTTTTTTAAACTCGAATATTCTCAAGGTTTAAATATCCTGAACGAACATAATATGTTCATTCAGGAAAATTATATGAATAGAATGATATTATCATTCTATTCATATAATTTTAATCATCATTCCTGATTTTAAATTAATATTATTTAGATACGGTATGAAATATTTATGAATTATACAATAATTATACTATGTAGTTAGAATACAGTGCAATTTTGTGTGAATGCAATTATGGATTATATTCTTTCAGATAGTTATCAATTTCATTTAGCCAATACGAATTTTCGATTGTTTATTTAAATTAATCGATTCAAAATCGGGAATCGACTCCTGCATATCACTCTTGAGAGTTTCGAATCCGATCTTATTAGGGTTGCCAATTTAAATTAATCGATTCAAAATCGGGAATCAACTCCTGCATATCACTCTTGAGAGTTTCGAATCCGATCTTGTTAGGGTTGCCAACATCGAGTCGATGCTGACCCGAAGAAATATTATTTTTTAAGAATTTTTTTCATAGAATTTAATTTTGATTTAATTAATACTACATTTATTAAACGTAAAATATATATATTTATTTATTTATTTTATTAAAATGCATAATTATTCTCATTCGTTTTTCTAATACTTTTTTGTCTTGAGATCCAAGGAAAAACAAGGAGTAACATCTGATTTCAAATTACGTCATTTTGAATGAAGCGAAGGCCGAAATCACTTTCCACAAAATGAGCTAAACTCATATTCCTTGTAATTTTGAAATGTTTGCCAATATCACGATAAATTTTTATAATCCATTGCTTCCTAATAGCATCATCTTTTGGAAAAAATGTCATGTTGTCTCAACAGGCACTATTCCATTATAATATTTGCATAATGATACCGAGTAATGAATGCAATTCATATTATGCGATTCCTGTCACGAAATTGTGTTTCGTTTTATTGCCACAAGGTAGCTCGCGTACAAAGTGGGTATTGTCCATCCAAGATCCATTCCTTTAGTTCATTCTGTAAAATCGGATTCTGCGAGTTCACTTCCATTCTCATATCTGCGAGAATGATTCTCATCGCATATCTCCGTCGCGATATGCGATGTTGTCGCTTTGACTTTGTTAAGTTATGAATCGCAATAAAAATCAAAAATAAATTCTACTAACTGTCCATGAATATAATTTTAATGAATTCGAATAATTTTATTTGAAATCCGAAGTGTGAAGAATGATGGCAAAACCCGAAGACTTTGTGTCAAATGACATTGTTAGCAACCCTAGATCTTGTATGGAAACATATTTTTCGAAGTACATACAATTCTTATTGCTTTAAAATGCAGTATTTTGCATTATTTAATATTTTTACAATTAAGTTTGATATAATATTATTTGATAAGTTTTTATAAGTTAGCGAAAAAATATTAGTATAATATCTTATCGAAATTAATCGGTATTCCACTTTTTTGTAATTTTTCTATTTAATTTTTAAGTAAATTATTATTTTTTAATTAATAATTAAATGTATTATTGTATTCTTATATTTGATTTAAACTTCGTATTAGGAGAATCGACGAAATTATAGTATATTGTAATTGAAAATTTTTGAAATTTTAAACAATCGTCAAAATTATCTAATGAGATAGTTATTTCTAAATAATTAAGGTTTAATTATGTCTAAATAATTAATATTTAGACATAATTAAAGTAATTGCAGTATTGTTAATCAAACTAATACTGTATTGTGATCATACTGTTAACTAATCTGTGTTATGCTTATGTTTAGTCTTGTATGTTCTCCATTTGTCATCTGAGATATTTCAAAGCCATTTCATTAATAATTTCATGATATAATTTTAATTATAATAAAAGCATCCCGAACTGAGGAAAAAAATTACTAACAAACTAAATTTAGTTAATATTATGTAATTGTAAATTAATAAACTTTAAAGTTTGCAAAGTTTAGATTATTGTATAATTTTAATTATTATAAAAGCATCCCGAACTGAGGAAAAAAAATTACTAACAAACTAAATTCAGTTAATATTATGTAATTGTAAATTAATAAACTTTAAAGTTTGCAAAGTTTAGATTATTGGCAGGTATATATTTACAATGTCCGGACTCAGTAATATATACAATTAAAATTTAATAATTTTAATCTAAACGTTATTAAACTTTACAATTAAATTGTGTGCTGCTTTAATATTAATAATAATATATGATAATATACTAGAATTATACCAAATTTTTATTAGACAAAAGAACAAATATTCTCTCAGAAAAAAATTAAACTTTTGATTGGTTTTAGATACATATATTCTTGTTTTTCTAGTTAAATTTGTAAAAGCAAACATTTATAATTTTTTTTAATTTTTATTTGAAATATTATAACGATAATCGTATTTTAAATATATAATTATAAAATATGCTTAAATACACTTGATCCATTTATTTAAAATAATTTTGCTTTTTCCAAAGTTTGTGCACATCAAATTTACGCAAATGAAGCTTAAGAAATTTTAGAAATTAATGGGTTAGTTTCTAGATATAGCTTAAAAGATATTTATTTTAAAATTCTTAATATTTTCATTTGTATCACTGAGCTAATATAAGAAATGCTCACATTTCAAATTTAATCGAAATCAGTAAGGTTCCTGTAAACCAGTGGTTCTTAACCCGTGTTCCCCAGAACACTGATGAAGCGAACGTGTTACAAGTGATCCGCGAAATTATAAAAGCGAGCCTACTTGAATGATCTTAGTGCAGTATGCTTTTTCTAATGTAGACAAGATTAAACTTGCATTTTCCAATAAACCATTAAGTAGGCTTACCCACAAAAGTATCAATACTTAAGATTTTGATAGAGTTTTCGATATCATATTTGTGTGAGTTAGGCTTTTCAACATTAACGAACATAAAACTAAAAAACGCGAAAGATTTCATTGCTGACATTGCTCAAATCTGCAAAAGACAATTAGCTCAAGTATTGCATTAAAATTGATTTTAAAATGTTCCATTTTTCTAAAATAGTTACTTACAGGTCTTATTAAGAATATATGTTTTTTAATGTATTTTACTGTTGTTTAATGTGTAATGTATAATTTTTAGTAAAATATATGTTCATGCATATTTTTGTTGTTTTTTATGATCTCAGTATACAATGTTCCGCAAATTTTCTTTACAATTAAAAGTGTTCCATGAGTAAACCTTTCTTCCTAACATTTTCATTCTTGCTTTATGTGTTTTTTTCTGTTTATATACACCTTATTTAATGTGTATTACAACACTTACAAATAATTATAGTAGGCTATATGCAGTGTATAGGCCTATTACTATATACAGTATTATAATTACAGTAATCTTTAATTTTTTAAAACACTATGTAGCAAATAAAATCTTATTTTTGATGGGTAGTTGATGTTGCAGGATAGTGATGTGGCAGTTGACAAATTGTCTTTCTGAACTGCATTGAAAAACTACGTCAGCCTTGTCTGCGTGAATTTTGCCTCAAATCTTCTAAAATCTCGGCATAAGGAGCAAATGCGCAAGAATTAAGGCATCTAAATTTGAGGCTGCTTTCAAGCATAGGGTCACATTCTTCTGTTATCTGCCTCTGTAGAGTGAGCAAGGATAGGTAATAAGACTTTTCTGCAGAACGACACAGAGACTATATTTCGTAACAACTTCCTTTATTAGACAGAGAGAAAGTTTACTTCGGTAATAGTATTTTTGCTACTCAGTAGAAATCCGCGAATAAGCGCGAAAGCTCCTCGAAAATCGATTTTGTGGTTACAAAAATTTTCGCGAATAGTCGAATACTCCAATACGGAATCGGTGAATAACAAGAATCGACTATGTAATTCAAATTTTGACGTAACAAATTAAATAATGCTAAACTAACTGAAGAGATTTTTTCCCTAGGTGATGTAACACCGCTTATACGATGGATTCTAAGCGGCGGAACATTTTCATTCTCATCACTGGCCGTCTATACCCCTGGTAGAGTAAGCCATCAGGTGGAGCATGGGGTTCAATAAGTCGGTCCCAGACCTTTATGAAGAAAATGGAGATATAAGGCATGTGAATTGAACCTAGACCTCCAGGATGGAAGCACAGCATTCTTCCACTGCGACCATCCCGCCGACAGTATACAGATAGTGAAAAGGAACACCCATATTACTTTTTATTTTGACCAAATTGTTCGAAAATTTTCAGAGAGCTTTATTTAAACCACTTACGTTCCAAATTTCATTTAAAACCATTTCAATGACACGATATATAAATGATTCTGAGAAGGAGAAGAAAGAGAAAAAGAAATACAAAGAAGAGAAAAGAAAAAGAATATTTGATTTTTTGCTATTTCCAACTGATTTAATTCTTTTATTCATTGGATCTGAAGCTCCAAATTTGGAATTTTGTGTCTTATTGAATACTTTTCTCAAAAATAAATATCAGATTAATAATATTTAACTTTGAAAAAAGTTACGAGTTGAATTTCAATCGTAATGGCATTGTAATAAGAAAGAGGCTTATATCTCTTGATTATCGAAACGAACAGATATTATAGTTTCTATTGTTTTTATACATAAATTGCATATAGAATTCTTTCTTTAATAATTATTAATTGTCGGCCGGCCGGATGGCAGCAGTGGAAGCCTGTTGCATTTCCGCCTGGAAGACTGGATTCAATTCCCTAATCCCACACCTCCAGTTTTTTTCAGGTAGGATCCTGGCCCGGCATGTTAAAAATCATCCTCCATCTTAAACTGACCCACTTGGAGCCCATGGTGGGCATGAAAATATTCTCATTTATTGCTCAATGGGTGGAAAGCGGATTTAAACTACAGGGTGTTTCTTACCACCTGTACCACCCTTTTTTCTCGGAAACGAGATGAGATAGGAAATAGGAAAAAGTTTTGATTACCAAAGTATATCCGAAGAATCGAATGGGCATGATAAAAAAATTTTGTCACCCATCGGAAGTAGAAACACAAGGAGTCAACTTTGAAATCTCCAATGGAAACTTATGCCGATTTTGGCATAATTGAATAGAACAATAAAAAACAAACAACTTTTGTTTTAAAAGTTTTTTAATATCATCTATGGATTGTGAGATACCAGAAAATAGATGCCGCCGCATGTACCGACGATTGGGCTATTCAAACAATAAGAAGAATTCGATAGAGGTCATCTTTGTACATTGCGGAACATTATTGAAGCAGCAAAGTGAAGTATTATGCAGATTTAAGGCCAATTCGGATATTTGATGATAGTACTCGAACAGCAGGTGCAATGTCTTTCACCATCACAGTTCGGCATTGAATCATACTCAAAAACATGAGTTTCATGACTTCTTTCAGCTCTTTATGAGCGCTATTGGATGCACACAGATGCCCTCTGTCAGATTTTCTTCTTATTGCTTGAATAGCCCAATCGGCGGTACATGTGGTAGCATCTTTTTTTCTGATATCTCACAATACGTAAGTGATATTAAAAAACTTTCAAAACAAAAGTTGTTTGTTTTTCACAGTTCTATCCAATTATGCCAAAATCGGCATTGGTTTTCATTGGAGATTTCAAAGTGGATCCCTTGTGCCCCTATTTCCGATGGGACCACAAAATTTTTATCATACTCGTTCAATTCTTCGGATATATTTTGGTAATCAAAATTTTTTTCCTTACTTCCTATCTCATCGCGTTTTCGAGGAAAAAAGATGTATATAAATAAAAAAATTATTAATTAATTTTTAAGTACAGGGTTATTCAAAATGATGGACCCAATTTAATTAGTTTGCATTTCATGAAGTATAAAGCGGTAATCTGTATTTTATTTTTATTGATAATTGAATATATAATGAATAATAATGCTGTTTTATAAAATAAATTTTGAGGCAGATAAATTTTTTTTATTGTTGCAACATATACTTTTTGGCATCGGTAATCTGTATTTATATATAATTTGTTATGTATTACAAGAATCATATTAAGTATGTTTTGAGATAAATTTTTATATTTAATTTGAAGGAAATGTATATAATAAAAATTAAAATTTTTATATCATAATTTGAAAGAAATGTCTCTTCTATTAAGAACTACATAAAACCGTTTTATAAATAATATCATATAAAAATATCGTATAAAATTTTTTGTATATCGTTTTGTACGTAAAAGTTTATATTTTATTAACAGTTCAAAATGCTAATTTACAAATTCATATTTGTATCGAGACATATTTGATTTCACTATTTATCAATTACATTAATACCCCAACTTACGTAAATTCAGAGATATGTAACTTCTCATCCTGCCTCCTCGCCCACTTGTTTGTTTCGCAATTACATAGTGCATAAATATGTATTCAATATACAGTATACATATTTATTTGCTGATTTGTTGATTAAGATTTTTTAATTACAATTACATATAAATTTTTATAATTTACTGTTTTGTTGGTAATAAAGAGGCAGTTAAGAACCTAATACACGTATACCTGAATTTAGATTTGGGAATCTGAAGGTACCCCGACTTATGTTATGTTTCCTGGTCCCTATTACGTAACTCCGGGATATTAGTGTACATGTTATTTCCGCATTGAATATCATACAGGTGTTACATAAATTTCAGAATTTAATTTTGTTAATGTCAATCTTCTCCAGCTCAATTAATTATTATAGAAAATAAACAGCATTTATGCAGGAAAACTCACAATAACTTTTAATTCAAATAATTATTGTGAGTTAACTATTTTAATTAGAACTTACTGTGAGTTTTTCTGCATAAATGCTATTTATTTTCTACAATAATTATGAATTTGCTATTATTTTTTAGGATAAATTTAATTAAAAACTATCACGATAAATTTCTCTTAGATTACTATTAAAAAATAAAATATTAATATTTTAATTTTTAATAATCAGAATTACACGAAAACAATATTAGCATAAACCTGTGATTACTGTGTAATAATCAACCTCCTTGGTAATAATAATCGTTTAAAAATGGTTTCATCTATTATAAAAATTATAAAGTAGGCCTACTCTATTTAGCAAACCTACTGGTAATTGATATCAAAATAAAATATAATTGTTCATAAAAAGTATAGGCTTACTTTTTGTTATTTTATATACAATAATTAATTTAAGTAAGTGTGCATACATTTCATTAAAAATTTACAGAAAATATACAATAGGTGTATTTACTAATCTATAACACCCCCATAAACGTGATACACTCTACATTATTTTAGAATAATAAATCAAAATTGAAAATTTTATTTGAAGAAAACTATTTTTAGACAAATTGTATCGTTAGAGACGATAATAAGAGATTTTTATAATATTCTTGTAAACAATCTTAATTAATTAATTAATTGAATAATAAATAAATCTTAACAAAATTTGATTTATAGGATATTAATAATATAAAATTTAAGTGAAGATAAATTTATCATGAGTCGTGAAAGTAATGACAATAAAAAACGCTATTTGCTTTGGTGTATATTATTATTTAAACTTCGAGTTCAGAATTACTCAATATATCTTGCGGTAAGTTAACTTTTACGTTCAATCAGAATCTTGGATCGTTTGTTGTTTTTACCGGACAATCTAACATCGAAATGATGTTGGCTAATAAAAGATAAGAATATTTTAAGATTTCTTTTATGAAAACAAAAAGCAATTTTTACATAAAATATTGATTTTTATTTGTTTTCTGCATTATCTTCATAAATTATACACTGAAAAAGAGGATATTAATTATTTTCTATAGTTAATATCCTCTTTTTAAATAATCTAATCATGCAATACCAGTTTTAAATAAACTCTCGGATAAAATTAATGATATAAAAATACTGAAATCTAACAGCAATGAAACTATTGTTATTTAATTTCTTTATTGCTTTATAAACAAAGCTAATAAGAGATTAAAATAATGACGCGTAATTTAATAACTGTACTTAAGGAAATTTAATAACGAGGTAAACATCAATTCCATGCTTACTTCATTTCCGTTGTACAGTTTCTCTTAACATTAACTTCTTGAAAACAAAGAAAAATACTTATCAGGAAAATATCAAATATACGTTCGAGTCAATTAATTTTTCAATAAACAGTTAATCAAGACAACACTGAACTACTGAAAATTATAATTATATAAGTTAATGCATCTATCTAAAATGGAGTTATTAAATTAATAGTTTATACTATTATTTAATTCATTTAAAAGTTCTTCAACATTGGTTTTGTTTATTACTTATATTCATTTTTATTGATATTTTAAATCAGAAATATAATAACCAAGTTAGTTAACGTATACAAGATGCATTATGACGCTTTTAAGTATTATTTTATAAGTAGTATTATCTCTGAAATATAAAATTTAGAATGAAAACAATTTTGTCTATTCATAAAAAAATCAAATGATTAATTATCGCTTATGCTGTATTACCATTATTAATAATTAATATAAAATTATATCACCATAATTCAATATGAATATTATAAATAATACCAAACACATTTAATATTATTTGGTTAAACACAATTATATTTAAAAAAAATTCTTTCAAAAATGAGAAATAGCATCAAAACATGGAGTAATTCTTATCAATGAAATAAAATATTGTAGATCAGAGATGGGCAAGATGCGATCCGCACGCCACATGTAACTTATTTAAATTTACAATACGGCCAGCGATCTAAGTTAAAAAATAAATAAATAAAATATTAAAATTATTAAATATTTATTATATGTTCGCATATAAATCTTATTAAAAATTTTATTTAATAGAACTCTTATTTTCTCAGCTTGTTTCATATTATGTATCTTATTATATTGAAAGACTCATGTGATTATTATTTTATGAAAACAATATCTCAATATTGCAATTTGTTTCGAAAATACAGTAAAACCTCAATTTTACGGACTATAGGGGGCAAGACTAGTCCGTAAAATCGACTTTCAAATAATTTATTTGAAATAATCTCCAAGATAAATTATTTGTTGAATAATTTATTTTCAAGTAAAAAAATTATTCAAATAAATACATTATTTGAAATAAAAATCAAAATACAGTAAAACTTCGATTTTATGGACTATAAGGGGCAAGACTAGTCCGTAAAATCGGAAAGTCCGTAGAATCGAAGTAACATTTTTTTATAACATTAATTAGCATTTTCAACATACCTGTACTAATTAATGTGACTTATGCCTAAAAACTGTATTATTTTACATAGAGTATTTTAAATTAAATTAAATTACCTACATACATGTATATTAAATTTAGGTAAGTTGTTAAAATAAAAATGACGCATTATGCAATAAATGAGTGCTTTATTTTACAAATGCTGGATGTAGCTATACTGTAGACAGTTTATGCAAATATTGTATTAATATTATTTATTTTATTTTTTGGGATGGTGTCCGTAAAATCGAGGTTTTACTGTATTTAGTCGAAACATTTAGTGAATCGCTCTGTACTGCCTAAATTTGATCAATTATTTTAACGGTATTGTAAAACTTATGCCATCAATGGTAAAATAAATTATATATATATATATTGTTTAATGTGGCTCGCAAATATTTTTTTCGTTACTTAATTTGACCCACATTTCAAAAAGACTGCTCACCATTATAGACGAAATCATTTGATAGAATTTTCAAATTTAAAAAAAGTTATAATGATGAGCTCACTTTATGAACAATCAGATTCATATCAGTTTGTAGATTTTTATCAACATTTTGATATATTGTAAGCTATTTGAAGAACAGCAGAAATTTTTATATGCGGCTTCAAAATAATGAAATAATAAATAAATAGGACATACAGTTTTGCTTATTTTTATATAATTTATAAAACTTATTTTTTTATTTGAAAAGTGAATAAAATATAAAATTAATCAAAGTATAAAGTTTTAATCAAATTCACTGTGGGCCTTCTATTATCGAATACATTTTTTAAAGCAAGTAAATGTAATTATAAGCTGAGTATTTCAATCAGAAAATAATGCTTAAATTTTTAAAGACAATTTAAAAATTTTTAAACACCATTACTGTATTCTAAATCGTAGCATTTGGAAATAACAATTATTCCTAGATAGAGAGTTTCTTTATGTCTATGATTATTATTTTTTGTTTTCAATATCGATAATAAGATATATGCTACAATATTTAATAAAAGTTGACAACTATTTAAATCAAATTTCTTGTAGAATTGATTAATGAATTAATTATTTTAGTCTAATTCAAGATACCTTTTATCTTATTTTTTGTATTTGTTTATTTTTCTTTTTAAAATATCTTTTGTTGCTTTTTGGCAACAAAAGATATTTTAAAAGGAATTGCTTGCTTTTTGCAAAATATCTTTTGTTGCTTTATGTGGCATTCTTTAGAATTAATTCTAACAAAATTATTTTATCGATTTTAAATTCGATAAAATCTAAACAGTTATAGTGCACTTGTATATAGAAATCGATGAAAAATGCTTAAATCACACTTATTTAACTAGTAAAGTTAATGGTGTAAAAACTAAAGTGGTTAATGATTTTACAAAACATCTAATATTTATTTTTCTTCTCATTTTTTCTATTTATTCGAAAAATAATACGGCGAGAAATAAAAACAAAGACAATATTAAACAAAATAACTAATCAATTTTACTTTATTTGCAAACTTTACACGGATTTTCCGTAACAACCTTTTACATTTCTCATGCAAAAGTCATTTCAGTGATTCTTCTGCCGATGTTTTATAACACTTGAAACTTAATTAAGGAATAATAACGTAGTTTCAGTAGATTAGAAGAATGAAATCTACGAACAGAAAATTAAATCAGTTATTTTTTAACAACAATAAATATAGAAATATTTCTAAATAAAAAGATTTATTATAATAAATTATATTGAAATTTATTTTATAAATATCCTATTATATAGTTTAAATAACATTAGATCAAGCATTTTATTATGATTAAAAAAAAGACATTGAAGTTGTTAGAAAATTTTGGTTAAAATTAAGAAATGTACTGAAGCACTGTAAGTCTTCTGAGTATAAAAAAAACGAAATCTGATAAATTCAACAAATACTAATCGATTCAAGTAATTTCAATTAATAAAGTTTACTATGTAGGAGGAATTGTAATTTTTTTTTTTTTAATAAAAGTAAAGAATTTATTAATCAAACCGATAAATTTAAATTTTATTTCCATAGAAACGACATAAACTAAAAATTTATTATATGTATGGTAAACTTTAAAAACAGCTATATAACACGTACAGAAAAATTGAAATTTATAGTCTGGATTCACAAACAATTTTTTTCAGGTTTCTGTTATTTCTAAACGGATATCAAAAAATTTCATTTTAACTTTAAATGAAACGGACAATGACATATAGTATTGGAGTGATATAATTTAAGATAAATTTATCTATATATTTTTTATTAGCACTATTTAAAATTGTTAAATATTTGTTTCATTTTATAAAAATGATTTTTAACAAAAAAGGAAAAAAAAAATATTTCAAATCTTATAAAACGCTATCTTCAAAATATAAAAATAAAATTACAATAAGTTTATTTTTGTTTAATACTAATAAAACTATGTAAGTTTATTAAACATTGCCTATGCATGATACTTTATATAAAATTAATTTTCGTTAGAGAAATCCTATTCATTAATAATGAAATTAAAGTATTAATAAAAAATTAAATTTATTTATACTGTTTTTAGAATGTAAAATACAATATAAATTTACAAAATTATTGTGTTGATTAAAAAGTTTAACAAAATACTATCAACTAAACTAACAATTAACTAAAATATAAACAAGAATATTGCACTGCAATTATCTAATTTTTAGCAAAACTGTTTATTTTGTAAATATATAAAGAATGAACTACTACAAATTTTAATTAACAAATTTCTTTTATTTTAAAACAGCTGCAACCACTTACTATATCGCATATCAGTTATATAAAATATATATAAAAAAAACAACATCCTTTAAAAAGAAATAAAAGGAAAATGCAATCGTACAATTCTTGGATGCACGCCATATTACAAACCAACTTTTACATTAACAATTTAACGATAATAAATACCAAAAGTGATAAGAGATCTTTTGGCTCGCTGACAGCAAAAAAAAATTACGTACCTAGCGCTCAAAAACATATCCTTCTGTTGACAGTTAATTTCCATTCGCTTCCAAATTCGATCATCATTATAGAACGCGTGCGCACCACTTCCCAGTCTCTAGCAGATAACGCTTATCACTCGCTCTCGTTTGGTCACGTGACCTACCAACTCGGCCTACATCCTATCATCATTTCAAATCCGGATTCTCCTACCGGAGCACATTCTGAGAACCATGGTCGTGTCTTATCGACATTAGACACTAAATTAAATTAATTAATACAACAATTTGTCTATGATTAATTGATCAATTTTAAGTAATAAATACTTTAAATTGTCTTTTCAATTTTCGATAAAGGAAATAAATATATAAGCGAAAGATTTGATGAAATCTTTGATAATTTTATATGCTAATAAAAAATAAGATAATTATTTACATAATGATATCCTAATTAAACAAAGTATACATTAAAAATTTATAAATTTTGAATGTATCTATAATTAAGCTAGCTTATTTAATTTAATTAAAAATATGAAAATAATGTATTCGTTTTAATCAGTCCTATTAAATTTAAAATAATTTTAAATCAATTTTTAACTATAGATTTTTTCAAATAAATAATTATATGTATAGAATTTTCCAAAAAATTTTAAAAAATAATTTATATATGAAAGTGTTAATCCATTCCCAATTTACTTTTCTATAAATTTTAGACATATTACGATAAAAGCTACTAATATGCTAGCAGGAAATCAGATCCGACCGGTAAATACCCCATAAACAGGTTTGGATGAAGAATATACGTAGGATGTTAGGAAATTCCACTATTTGACGGAGTTCAGAGCTTTTAATAGAAAATCTGCAAAATAGACTTTTCGAATTCTGAAGAAAATTCAGATTTGTCTTAAAACTTCAACAGACATAACCAAAACAGTTTTATCAATCGTTTAGGCCTAATTACACGGCTGATGTGATAATGATTAAAAGCTATTTCAAAGAAGTTATTCAAACATCAAATAATTTCTGTATTTCTGTTTTTTGGATGCTAGCTTCTATAAATACTATGTAAATTAACTGATAATCGAGAGAAATTATTTGTTGGGTTTCTAAATAATAATAAATAAAACTCTATATTAAAGCTGATTCAACTAATCTAGGTATTACAGAAACCATAAATTAAACGCGGGTAATCGATACAAATATTTAAATGAAAATTACCTTTTTCTATTATTCATATTTTCTGAGAGTAGGTTTATAATTACTAAATAATTTTATAAAATTTACTACTGTAATTAAATATTCGTAATGATTTGAAATACAAGGAAGTTTTAAAAAACTGATATAAAAATTTATCAAAAAATTGAATATTTACAATTTGTAACTAATCTACAATACTTTACATGAAAAATAAGTTTTCTTTATCTAGGAGCGTGTCAAGGATAATTAACATCCGGCACAGATCTTTTTTATTATTTACTCTCTAAAATTTACATTACTACGCATCACACCCAAAGACATGATCGTCTGAATGTTATGCATTTCAAGCATCCTTTTGGCATATAACATGAACTTGAAATATAACATGACGATGCATTTTTTTCATTTAATATTAAAAAGTTTTATTATGTAATGCATATACAGTAAGTATTATATATGTAATACGCCGCTAATATTTCTTTTAAATTAAAGCACAGCACTGTGGCTAGGATACTTCTACAATATAGAGCATGGGGTCGGCAACGTGATCCGCCAAAGAATTTGATTGCAAATGAGATTTGCAATCATTAGTTTAAAATTGAATCCCGAAGAAAAATTTTTACCTTTGGGGTCGCGACCCACAGTTTGAGAAACGCTGGTTTAGAGTGATATCTAAACAATATACTGTACTGTATTTTCATCAAGTATTAAATTCAAGTCATTCAACCAAAACTGATACGTGGAAAAATATTATGATAATGTGAATAATGTTGGAAAGGAGAGGAATTAGTTAGAACAAAGAATTGACGCGTTTTCTACTTAAGCTGATCGATTATCCGACCGGGATCCATATGCATAGCCAGAAGTTTAATGTTCCATACAGAGATAAATGGATAAAAGTTGAAACGTTTATAATAAATTATAATAATATTCGTTTATAATAAATTATTCATTATTTACTATTAGTAAACTATTATTATTATTAATTTACTATTAGCTATAGAATTAATTATACCTGTACATTATTAATTTTTTCTGCTAAATATCTTGTAAATTATATAAATTTCAACAAAATATTGTTGTAGATTTAATTACTAAGCAAAGATTTGAATTTTCATTTTTATAAACCTTGATGGGAAATTTTTTAATTGAATAAAAATGGGCATAAAATATTATAATTATAGTTAAATAAACAAATAGTTAATTCATGTCTTAACTTATAAACATTAATGTATAAAGCCAATTACTGTGCTAATAATTTTTTATAATAAAACTGGACACCTTAATGTACGCAAAAAGTCTTGGACAGGCCGGTGATTCTTGCTTCTCTACCTTCCAAATTTGCGGGAAACTCCGGCTTCATAGATATTTTGTGGGATATTCTTTCTCTATTAATATTTTGGGATATTCATATGGGATATTCTTTCTCCGTTAATATTTTGTGGGAAACTCCGGCTTCATAGAAGCCGGAGTTTCCCACAAAATATAAGAAAAATTTTTAGTATCATACATAACTGACAGATTACACGGGCGTAGCGACAATACAACCATACCTATAATTTAAATGTAGACTGACTGAACACATTTTGATCTACTGCGCAACTATATCGATCTAAACTCAAAATGTGAACCCTCAATATACTAAAGTCTGACCCACGGTAAAAAAAAAGGTGCCGACTACTGATATAGAGTATAAAGCACATTATTTTTTGGAATCGCAAAAATATGTTTAGTTTTTAGAACCATTAGCATATATATATATATATATTTATACATAAAATAAAACTATAATCAAATCGATTCATCGATCTGAACATTTCTAAAAATTCAATGTAAAATCAGATTACAATATTGAAAAGGGTCACACTGTAGTTTTAATAGATTTGATTCACTAGGGCAGTGTTCAGTGACTTATCTAGAATCTTTGGTACCCGAGACGACATATTTTTGGCCCCTCTTTCCCTCCAAAAAAAAAACATCTGTTTTAACTTTTGACGCACATTTTCTTAAATAATTTTTAAGAAGTGATAATTATACAAAAATTTTTTATGCAAATATTCGATGAATACTGTGGTAATGATATTCCATGCTCTTGGCCCCCCATTCAGTTGGTATCCGGGCAGACCGCCTCTCTCTGGGTACGCCACTGGCAGTGTTCTCAAACTTTTAACAGCCACATACAGGGTACGTTCCTAAATTCAACGGTTTATAACAGTGGCGTAGCGTAGGTTTCTGCCCCCCGGGGCAGATGCCAAATATGCCGCCCCTCCCCCCACAAAATATATTATTATAAAAATAAAATTTTCTAGAACGAGGAAAATATTAAGCTGCAAAGAGATTTTTCTCCAAAATTTAAAATTCTTACAAACTAGTGAGTTCCAATATTAATTAATAGATGGCGCCACTCAGATTTAGTAAAATTAATTATTATTATAATTACGAGATGGCGCTAACTAAATTATTATTCTAATTACGAGATGGCGCTAACTTTAGTTCAAATTATTTCCAATCATTAAATTATTCCGTTGTAATTCAAGGGCTAGATTTTGGCTAGTATATTTGTTTATTTGAGTTTCAGCTTAATTTGGAAGCAGCTATTGGACTTGGATCATCTTATAAGGGAAAAATCTTCAATATTTTTGGCACAAGCTTTCCCATACAGTTGAATACAGCATATCCAGTTGCCTAGATATTACCCAAGCACTGCTACATCCATGTACATCCATAGCTCCACTACGGGAAGATGCAACATGTTCAAGTTCTTCATTTAATATCAGTTTGTGTCCTCATCCTGGTTGCACTTATAAAGATCCAGTTTTTTTGAAGCATGATATCATTTTTTGCAAATTAGTGATAGTCATGGGGTTTCTCTATAAGCCCTTCACTGTCTGGAATAATCAAAGCAACAAAAGCATTGCTTTAATTATAAAGCTTTACAAGCAAACCAGGATCAAGTAAACAGAGCATTGAGTAAAATAATGATCATATCAATGTCTAACAGGTCATATTAGACGATTGCCATTACTGTACCAGCTTAAATCCATGAATCTGATGTCAGTTGACTGAAATTTGCATAATTTAGCATTTGTGAGTAGAATTTGCACATTAATTCCGCATACAGCAGCATCTTCCTCCTGGTGGTGCATTTCAGAACTACAGGTAGGCCTCGATTAATGCGAGTTTGAATGATGCAATATTCGATTAGTGCGACTTATAAAAGATTCTTGGCTATCAATCTATATTCAATCTATCACCTCCTGTTTAATTATGGTCACACTGTATATGGCAAGCATGCTTTGTTCAATATTCATTACTTATATTTTTTTATTAATTAAATACAATATATAATTTAATTCTATTTAAATGAGTAATTTAGCTTTGAAGGGGGTGAAATACCAGAAAGATGGGCTTTTTTGGCATTTGCTATTTAACATTACTATTATTCAGCTTTGTTATGGTAAAGATTTTTGATTGATTAAAAAAAATGAGTAATTTAATAATTTTTCTATTATCTGAGTATTGAAATGTCTTGAAATCAGTTGAAACTGATTTCAAGACATTTCAGTTTGAATTTCATTTTTGTTTTATATAAAAAGGATTACATATGTATCTTCAGTAATAATGTTTTTTGGTCAATTTCTATTTATAATTTATTTCTAATATTTTGTTAACAAATACCATACAGACAATCTACAGAATAAGGTTAATTTAGTTAATGACCCATGTCCAAGCCCAGCCCATCCTTAAAAATTGGAGGTGGGACTTTGAATTAAATTCAAATTCTTCAAGATGGTAAGTGATTGCTTTACCATGCAACTTATGTGCTTTGAATTTATCAGCTCATTTGATTGATTATCTAATATTTAAAATACAGTAAGACCCCGCTTAATATGCTCCATTTAACGCTATTTCAATATAATGCAGTTTTTTCAAATTCTACCTTTTTATTGATTCACTGTGGCGCGGGTTTTCAAACCATTATACTTACATAAATCCGAAATCACACTAATTTGTTGTTTTGATACTCCTATGTTGTCTCGTAATACGTTTGCTACCAATTCAGTGCAGTACATACAAAAGTCTGCTGCGGTCAAAGTATTCATATTTATGATGTTCATCAACATTATTTTACAGTTAAAGTTTAGTCATTATTACAGAAATTATGTATCAGTTTATGCAAAATGATCCAAATTTTGATAGTAGTACAAAGACAAGATGAAGTGTAATAAATGCAATGTCTCGCTATTGACAGTTGCTTGCAGAATGAAAGAGGGAAAGGCAAACGATTTTTCATTAGATGATTCTTAATGAAAAAACAAAAAGTATTAAATGAGGAAGAACCTTCTTCGATACAAAGAAATTATTTACAGGTAGGCCTCGATTAGCGCGAATAATTGGTTCCACGAATTTCTCGCGCTAAATCATAAAGAAATTATTTACTTGAATATTTTTGATTTTCATGAATGATTTATGAATCCAAAGCGATATTAGCAATAAAAGTGCCTATAATTAACATAATACAATAGTATTATATTATAATAATACATGTTACGAAATAAAAAAAGGTAAGTATATTTTTTTATTCAGTGTCGTTTCACCTATTCTCGTTATTTATGTGTTAAGATGACCTCATTTAACGCTATTTCAGGTCGCGCTAATCGAATTCACGCTAATCGAGGCCTATCTGTACTTGAATATTTTTGATTTTCATGAATGATTTATGAATCCAAAGCGATATTAGCAATAAAAGTATCTATAATTAACATAATACAATAGTATTATATTATAATAATACATGTTATGAAATAAAAAAAGGTAAGTATATTTTTTTATTCTGTGTCGTTTCACCTATTCTCGTTATTTATGTGTTAAGATGACCTCATTTAACGCTATTTCATTTACCTCTTAGTTTTTTTGGAATGTATCCCCTGCGTTAAACAGGGTCTTACTGTAATTAATTATAGAACTTTAATTCCAGATCAAAAAAAATATTTCAGTTAAAATAATGAAAACCTCAGACCTTTAACATAGTGAAATGCTGAATACACAGAAAGGCTATTGAGATAATTGTTATTGCTTCCTATTAATTGCAAAAGTCTAAAGTAGGGGTGAGCAACCCCCGGCCCGAGGTTGCAACACTATTATTTTATTATATGTAATACCAATGCTATGTATATTACATATCTGTACCTTCTCTTTTTAAATAAATACTATTATCATCAATTTGTTTTGTTTTGGCCCGTGGCCCACCATAAATTTTTCTATACGGCCCTCTACAAAAAAAGATTGCCCATCCCTGGTCTAAAGCCTAGTCCCGACTGAATGATAATTGGTGGAGACTGTTTTTGTGAGTTGCTGACAGACATGGACATTGGTTAAAATATTGGTCAGCAACAGATATTTTGTATTCAAACCAAATTCAGTAGAATATAATCTATAGATTTGCCTACTGCAGCTAGTGTTTAATGCTTCGATTATTATTGTACCTTCTCAAAGAAGAAAAAAGTGATGATGAAAGAATTTTTTACAAAAGAGAACATTATGATGACAATTTATTATCCCAGTTGAAATTAAATGGCAGAAGTTCATTTAGAAATATTAGAATGACAACAGACTCTAAAAAACTTTATTTGGTATCTACAAAATTATTTGAAAAACAGCAAATCATCATATCCCATTCCATCTACAATATTAAACCTATATTAAATGATAAATACCTTTATAAAAACAGAATAAAGTTAATAAAATCACTTATTAATTTGTTTCTTGCCATCAACTATATCCAGACTGATAAATGCTTTCCATTTCAAGAGGGAAACTATAACATTCATTTAAATAAGCCACCACTGAGTCTGCAGTACTTTGGAATCTCTTGAGAATGTTTTTGGTAAACTATTGGCTAATATCACTGACAATTCATTCTCTGGTTATCATCATCTTGTCTAGGCTAGATATAAAAATTTCTGTGTTTTACCTAATAATTATTAGTAGAAGTTAATATTAAAAAAGATAATTAGTTTCAGCTATCATATTACAACTGTATGCTGAGCATGTTTACAAAATTCTTTAAATTTATAATATTTAATTAACTATCTCAGCACATAACATATACAATATAAGCAAACCAGATATGTTATTATTCTGGTATTTAAGTGCATGCTCAACTAGATATTCGTCAGAAACTGATCTACGTATGTGCATATAAGTTGATCTATGTATATTTCAAAACTCCCTATATTAGTATCTAAAATATGAATTAAAACTCATATTTAAGCTAACCTTCAAATTTAAAAAGATATGGCATTGATTGAAATAAGCATATATTATTTTTTATAATTTTAAAAATCTTCAAAATTCAGTTCACTATTGATATAAACATGAACATCAAGGCAAAAAAAATCTAGTTAACTCTTCCAGAACACTATGAAACAGAAAGAAGACCAGTCAGAAGAATATACAGTCATATATCTTCCATCCTCCTCATACTTTCCAGCACACTTAATCCATGTTCTTATCAAATCTTAAAATTTATTTTTTTACACCTTTCTTATAAAACAGAATAATTCAGAAACAATATCAATTTTAATATCTATACTTTAGTTTTACTATATTGTCTTTTGATCTATATATTAATTTCACTTTCTTACACCTTTCTTATAAAACAGAATAATTCAGAAACAATATCAATTTAATATCTATACTTTAGTTTTACTATATTGTCTTTTGATCTATATATTAATTTCACTTTGCTTATGAATACAAAACTACATGATATTTAATGATTAAATTTTATTAAAGTCTTTGATTTGACAGAAAATATAAAATTATCATCATCATCTGTGAATTTTTAAAATATTTATCACAAAGGATATTGAAAGATAAAGTAATATTACAAATACTTTGTAATTTATGTAGTATTTGTAGATTTCTATACAAATACCCTTCAACTTACAAGGTGGTTCAGTTTCAGATCCCACCATTGTATGTTGGAACAATTGAAAGTGAAAAATGCCCAAAATTTATGGATTTCTTACTTCTAATGTTTATTAGGACACTATAAATTATCTTAATAAACAGGATACAAAACTACAAGAATCTGACACAAAAAAGAATACTTTCCATATATCTTATCATTGGATCAGAGACTCAAACCTATTAATTGCATTGATCAGTCACAGAATTAACAGATTTCATCACTGCTGTAAGTCAAAGCAATTGTAAGTCAAGGACTATCTGTATTTGCATTTGACAAAACAGAATAAGTACAGGCATTATTCTGTTTTTATAAAGGTATATATCATCATTTAATATAGATTCACAATATTGTAGATGGAATGGGATATAATAATTTGCTATTTTTCAAGTAATTTTGTAGCTCCAAACAAAATTTCTTTACAGTATGTTGTCATTCTAATATTTTTAAATGGCTAAACACTAGCTGCAATAGTGAAATCTGTGGATTATGTTCTACTGAACTTGGTTTGGATGCAAAACATCTGTTGCTGACCAACATTTTAACCAATGTCCATGACTGTCATCAACTCCACAAAAACAGTCTCCATTAATTATCATTCAGTCTGGATTAGGCTTTAGACTACTGCAATTAGTAGGAAGCAATAGCAATTATCTTTAATAGCTTTCTATGTACTTAGCATTTCATTATGTTAAAGATCTGAAGATCTCGTTATTTAAGTAATATTTTATCATATATGAAAATAATTAGTTTTATAAATAATTATATTAAATATTAGACAAACATTCAAATGATCTGATAAACTAAGATTTATGTTCTTGCTCCAGTTCTAATATACCTAATTTCTTTTTTCCTTATTACATATATACCTGAATTACTCAAAGAAACCAGTACAAGTTAGAAACAGTAGCATATAAACAGAGTCTAATTCAATAGGCTAATGTTAAGTTTATTTTATCGTGGATTATAAAATCTTAAAATTAATTAATTCAAATAAATTTTAAACCAAACTTAGATTGTACGTTGTTATGTATTTTAGAAATATTGTTGTTTATGAAAGCTAATTTCACTTTTTACGAAAACATATGGAAAAACTTCATAACAGCCAGTCTCAATTTTAGCATTACTCATTTTAATTTCACAAGGAAAAGTAATTGATTATTTCAGAAATATAACGAGTATGAGTAATTTTTGCTGTCTATATAACTTCAATTATTTTAACTTTTGCTCATAAAAATATTAAAAAATAATCGTGCTTCATCATACACTAAGCCTAAGCACATGGTTTCTCACATGTCAAGCATTGTAAGTTTTCCAACTATTCGCCAAAGTTTGATGCACCAAGGTTGTCTGAACACAAAATATAATAATATACTTACTATTAACCATTTCACCAGCCATTTTATATTTAGTAACAACTAAATCTTGAGCAATGGTCGGCTCATTTTCTTCTTTGTCCGCCATTTTGCTAAGTTTACCCACAATTCGTTATTCGAAAAATCGCTATCCTATATTCCATCAAGCTTGCCAGATTGATCTCGAGAAATTCTCCTCAGGTGGCGCCAATTTCTCCCAACTTTGGGTCAACTAAATTTAAGCCGATGATTTAAACCACAAATCTATGATTTAAATTAATAAAATTTAACTCTTAAGTCTGCTACTCTCTTGATCTTGATGGCCGCGTGGATTCCTGCTATGCTTCAACTCTGGAGGTCCGGGTTCATTTCCTGGGAACTATACTTGCAGAGATTTTTCAGGGAGATCCAGACAGCCCGTTGAATCCCATCTTCCATCTGACGGCTAGCCTAGAGGAGTTTTGAGTAGTCCGTGGTGAACAAACTGGATTGTCCATCCTGATCTTGATGGCCGCGTGGATGCCTTCTATGCTTCAACTCTGGAGGATCCGGGTTCATTTCCTGGGAACTATACTTGCAGAGATTTTTCAGGGAGATCCAGACTCAGCCTGTTGAATCCCATCTTCCACCTGACGGCTAGCCTAGAGGAGTTTTGAGTAGTCCGTGGTGAACAAACTGGATTGTCCATCACGGAGTTACGTTTTTCTTGTGGGCTTAATGCAAATAAAAAAAATATAACTCCGTAAAGGAAGTTATGTTGCCGTGATGGAACTTGGATATTACGGAATATAACTCCGTGATGGAAGCTTGTTGGCGTTAAGCCCACAAGAAAAACATAGCTCTTGAAAAGTCATCTTAAATGAATAAAAGCTGGCATCAATTTTTCATAAGTCATTCTGGTATCTCAGGTTTTAAAGTCAGACAGATTCTATGCACGCCAACTACTAGCAAGGAGTATAAGGTAGTGCAGTGCATTGATGTATCTCAGCCATCAATTTTTCATGTGTCATTCTGGTATCTCAGGTTTTAAAGTCAGACAGATGCTATGCACGCCAACTACTAGCAAGGAGTATAAGGTAGTGCAGTGCATTGATGTATCTCAGGAATGACTTGTTAAAAACTAAGACTTGTTAAAAAGATCAAGGGCCGCATAGACTCACAGTGGCTTGTAGGAGGGCCGCCAAAAAAACTGCAAAATTTATATATCATATCATGTTTATTAATTACATGTTACAAAGCAACATAATCAAAAGTAAACAAAGAATTTTTCATTGGATGCGTGGTATTGCATTGATTTAACAATTCTGAATTTTCATTAGTTAAGCGGCAGTGCATGTGTGCATGTACAATTTTTTAAATCGTCTATTTCACACATAAATATAGTAAAAATAAAAAAATGTTTATTATTATTACAAATATGATTATTATTTTTTTCTTATTGCTTAAAAACATTATCATCGAGCCACTGTAAAAATTATTTCACATCAGAAAATTATTATTTGAAAGTGCATTGTTCAAAACTACACATAATATTTCGTTGATTGTATGACTTGTTAAAATAACACATCGTGAGGCGGGCCGTCAACAAGTCAACGGAGGGCCCTTTGCGGCCTGAGAGCCACGGTCTATGCATCCCTGGTGTATGCCCTTTCCAGACAATCTTTCTGAATTAATGCACTGCATACAACGGTCTATGCATCCCTGGTGTATGCCCTTTCCAGACAATCTTTCTGAATTAATGCACTGCCATGTTTTCCTGTACTGCAACTTCATTAAATCTAATCAAATTTTTGTCAGCCGGATGGCCGCGTGGTAAAGCTTTGGCTTGCTACCCTGGAGGATCCGGGTTCAAATCCGGGTCCCACACCTTTAGTTTTTCAGGAGGGATTACGGCTCGATCCATTGAACCCCACCTTCAGCCATCCAGTTAACCCCATCATGGGTGCTGGTCAGCCTGTGATGGGGTCTGTAAATGGCCGCCGCCAGATAGAGAATATCCCATGAGGATATGGCGGCTTAATATAACTAACCTAACCTAATCAAATTCTTTCATATGATTTCTAAAAGCGCATTATTATAATCTTTCGAAATGTTTTTATCTTACTAGCAGGGCTGCCCCTACGGTTCCTGACACAGATTACTGGCTCCTGGCGCCCGAGCAAGCTGAATTTTGGTGCCCTTTAGAGAATATTCATAAAATATGTCACGCTGTACCGAGAAATTTTAGTACCTGAAGCAAGAATGAAAACTTGCGTACTCCCTGAAAATATTAAAAATAAATTTTTAGTTAAAAAAATACGACTTATTTAAATTAAAATGCATCTCTAGTGCATGTTTTAATAAAAATAATGTCAAAAATAAAATATTGTTTAAAGTGATTTTTATTTATAATTATTCATCCTATAAATTCAGTTAAACTTAAAGCGCAAACGTATAAAAATCTGATTTTTATTTAATCTAGAGAATATTTTCTAAATGAAGTAATATTCGTTTGCGCTTTATAAAGCGCAAACCTATAAAAAACTGATTTTTATTTAATCTAGAGAATATTTTCTAAATGAAGTAATATTCGTTTGCGCTTTATTTCTCAACAATTTTATTCTCATAACTGCTATAATTAGCTTTTAAATATAAAACAAATTTATTTATTACAATTTTATTGTATAGCACATTACATGATTACAGGTAACCCTCGTATAACACGATTTCGCTCTAATACGATTAGAAAATTGCGGAAATCCTCATATAACACGGTATTTCTTCAACACAGTTTTTACTTAACACATTTAGAAAATTACACTTACTCTCCTATAACACAAAATATTTTTATCGATTTTTATAAATCACACTATGGATACACAATACATACACACAAAATGCAATCACTGGGAAATTTTTTGCTAAAATTAGTCATAAATGCAATTTCGGTTTGCGCTTTATTTCTCTTAACAATTTTATTCTCATAACTGCTATAATTAGCTTTTAAATATAAAACAAATTTATTTATTACAATTTTATTGTATAGTACATTATATGATTACAGGTAACCCTCGTATAACACGGTTTCGCTGTAATACGATTAGAAAATCGCGGAAATCCTCATATAACACGGTATTTCTTCAACACAGTTATTACTTAACACATTTAGAAAATTACACTTACTCTCCTATATAACAAAATATTTTATCGATTTTTATAAATCACACTATGGATACACAATACACACACAAAATGCAATCACTGGGAAATTTTTTGCTAAAATTAGTCATAAATGCAATTTCGCTAGTTTGCCATGAGCGCGATGACATGTATTCTATTTTTGATTTCGATTTGAAATTGAGTTAATTGTCGACTATTGAGTATTTTGTGTTCCAAACGCTCAATTCTTGGATAAAAAGCAAGTTTTTATTCTTCAATAAAGGCATGTGAAATAGCAGAGAGACTTTTCAATTCATAAATATTTTTGGGTATGTGTTAAGGAACGATTGTTTTGTAGAAGGTTAGATTACAGATTTTTATAGAGAGAAGAAAATATACAAACTTTAAATGCAGAAAAAAGTTCAGAAAGTGAAGTTGATATAAACTTTAAATGCATAAAAATGTTCAGAAAGTGAAGTTGATATTGTTAATGAAACAAACATTCTTGTTTTAACGAAACAGTGGTAAGAAAGATATAATAAATAAATGAATGTTATATAGGCTACGTTTTCTTTTCTTTTGTTTTACGTATATTGCTTTTTTAGGATCTTTCATAAATTGTTTTTTCTTTCTTTATGTTTCGTGTTATTAATATTCTTAATAGAAATTAAGTTTCTTATGTTGGCCGTGTGGAAACGGTTCGGATTTCCACTCTGGAGAACCCGGGTTTGAGTCTTGGATCCCACCCCTTAAAAATATTTATGGAATCCGGGTTCGGCCCGTCGATCCTCGTCCTCCACAATCCGGCTGACCCCTCCGCAGGGGTGAGCAGCCTATGGAAGGGCTTGTTTGACCGTCGATCCTCGTCCTCCACAATCCGGCTGACCCCTCCGCAGGGGTGAGTAGCCTATGGAAGGGCTTGTCCCCCGCCACATAGTATTCTTCCAGAATGGAGTGTGGCGTCATCTGTTGGCAAAAAAACTGAATAACGGCAAGGAAGATACGATTATTAACTGAATGTTCCATAAGCTGTATATTTTTTCTTTCTTTTTGCTTTACATATATATATATATATTTTTTTTTTTGGGGTTCATATCAATATATATTTTTTTTCTTTCTTTGCGCGTCGTTTTGTTAATATTCTTAATAAGAATTCATTATGCAGAATAATAGAAAGTTAATTGATCTTGGAACGTAACTCCCCTTTTGTATTGGCTCCAGATCTCATATAACGCGGCTTCACACAACACGGCATTTTTAGGAACCGATTTATTATACGAGTTACCTGTATTGTATATTTTTCGATAAAAGTGCAATACCTGTAAATCAGGGCCGCCGAGAGGGGGAGACATCCGTGACTTTTGTCATGGACCCGGCATCGAAAAGGGCCCGACCATCGGGCCTGAAGTGTCACATAAAGTGTCCAATAATTCGCAGGCTGCCGACAGAGTACCCAAAGTAATCGTACCAAAATAAACTTTTTTATATACAAACCTCTAAGCCGCCACCATCGGTTCGAAGGTCCTCTCTGGCGGTAAAGGAGGGTGGCGGTTTATGGAGGGTTTATGGTTATAACGACCCGAACCCGACCTGGTTCGGTCGTTACTATTTGTTCGGACCCCACGTCCCTCCTGGCGAGGCCTTATACGTATTTTAATACGAATATCAATATCCGAGACATACAAAAAATCCTTAATCTCAATAAAATACTCCATAACACAACTTAACTAGAACACTTTAATTTATTAAATATAAAAAGACAAGGCTGTATATTTTTTCTTTCTTTTTGCTTTACATATATATATATATATATATATTTTTGGGGTTCATATCAATATATATTTTTTCTTTCTTTGCGCATCGTTTTGTTAATATTCTTAATAAAAATTCATTATGCAGAATAATAGAAAATTAATTGATCTTGGAACGTAACTCCACTTTTGTATTGGCTCCAGATCTCATATAACGCGGCTTCACACAACACGGCATTTTTAGGAACCGATTTATTATACGAGTTACCTGTATTGTATATTTTTCGATAAAAGTGCAATACCTGTAAATCAGGGCCGCCGAGAGGGGGAGACATCCGTGACTTTTGTCATGGACCCGGCATCGAAAAGGGCCCGACCATCGGGCCTGAAGTGTCACATAAAGTGTCCAATAATTCGCAGGCTGCCGACAGAGTACCCAAAGTAATCGTACCAAAATAAACTTTTTTATATACAAACCTCTAAGCCGCCACCATCGGTTCGAAGGTCCTCTCTGGCGTTAAAGGAGGGTGGCGGTTTATGGAGGGTTTATGGTTATAACGACCCGAACCCGACCTGGTTCGGTCGTTACTATTTGTTCGGACCCCACGTCCCTCCTGGCGAGGCCTTATACGTATTTTAATACGAATGTCAATATCCGAGGCATACAAAAAAATCCTTAATCTCAGTAAAATACTCCATAACACAACTTAACTAGAACACTTTAATTTATTAAATATAAAAAGACAACGTACAAAATATGAAACAACGTCTAAATGGTCTCCCTGTTGCCAACATAAATTCGTAATCATGAGAGTCACAAAGTAAGTCCTTTCTGCCAGTTCGTCTATTACTGCCGACGTCGACTGCTCTCTTCCAATTCACAAGTACAGGGAGACAACCTACTCACCCTCTAACAGTAGCTTTAATCATTATCTCATTTACATTAAACTTCAACTTGAGAAGTCCGGCTCCTCGTCCGGAACTTCTCCCAAGTTCGACCCCAACCCCGCTCCATTACCCTTCTTTCTGGGCGACGACCACAGATTACAATTTAAATGAAACTCATTTCGTGTAATCCAATCAAGAAAATAATAAACAGCATTAATGACAGGCTCCATCTTTAAGCATAAACTGATTAATTTATTAGTATTCAAAAGAAACGTAATACAAACGGTTACTATAATAAAACAAAGTTATACAACCTGAAGTCCCCAATAGTATAAGAAAAAGGATGAATGTTGACTTCACATAGATACGATTAAAACCAACAGCACTCAGCTCCTCGCAAACCACAGAATAGATCGCAAACATCCAATACAGGGGACAACACACCCTCTGGTGTGGACAATCTCTTATAGTCAACCGCATTTACATAAGTATCCATAATTATCATACCACATCTTTGAATTACAAAATAAATTTGCTTATTACAATTTTCACATTTTAAATTTTCACAATTTAATTTAATTAGTTGAACAATTCTTTTGAATTCTAAACCGCCAACATTTCCAACTACTCCAACTCCAACTCGTTCCTTACACAAACCAAGATGGCCGCTCCCACGGGTCGCTTACCACAACCGGTAAGATTCACCTTTTTTTTTTCTTTGCAGCACCATATCCTTACAAACTTACAGTAAATTATTACATTATATCTAACACAAACCAAGATGGCCGCTCCCATCAAGTCGCCGAACACAACCGGTAAGATTCACCTTTTTTTTTCTTTGCAGCACCATATCCTTACAAACTTACAGTAAATTATTACATTATATACAATAATTTTCCAATTTATAAAAATAAAAAGAATTACATTCATTTTAATAATTGTTAAACCTATTTGAAAACAAGAGCAATGCAATATAAAAAGCAATTAAATGTTTTTATACTGTATTATTTTCATTTAATCAATTAGTATCGTGTAGTGCACGGACAACAGCTAACGTGATTATCTCAATGATTATTAAAGAAATTTAAAAGAATTTTAGTAAAAATAATTTTATATTTCAAATTTATGAAATATATATTTTATGACCGATAGCATAAATCAAATCAATGGTTTTAGAACCAAAATTCAATGTTGAAAGTGTAGGAAAAAAGTTACATTAATAGTCCCATTTCGAGAAAACTGGGCATTTTAAATGTGATAGCATTTCCGTTTTTATAAAATTTCTGATTAATAAACGAATACAATTAACTAATTAGTTGGTAAAAATTTTATTATTAATTTTTATCATCATAATTATTATAAATAATAGGTTAGATTAGTTAGAATAAGCCGCCATATTCTCATGGGATATTCTGTATCTGGCGGCGGCCATTTGTAGAGCCCATCACAGGCTGGCTAACACCCATGATGGGGTCAACCTGATGATTGAAGGATGGGGTTCAACTGGCCCAGGCCGGACCTCTCCTGACAAACTGGAAATGTGAGACCCAGTTTGAACCCGGATCCTCCAGGGTGGTAAGCCACAGCTTTACCATGCAGCCATCCGGCCGATTACAATACTCAGAAAACAGAAAAAATTGAATATAATTTGTTATAAATTACTCTTCGAGCTTTTATTGCAGCAAATTGCTTGGCTGCATCTTTATAATTTATTGTTTTAGATATCGTCTACTCTATAAAAATTATTGCTAAATCATTCAGTCGGTCTTGGGTAGTTTTTGTTTGTAATTTTTTAAAATTTTCAGTTTAAAAAATTGCCCTTAACTGAAGTTACAGTTACAGGTAATATTGACAGAATTCTTAGTACAACAACAAAGTCATTTATGAATTTTGCCACATTAATAGTTTTCTTCATTACATATTTTTACAATTCATTTTGGCGCCTATATCAATCCGGCGCCTGAAGAGTTGTATCACCGCGCCACCTATGCAACCTGCCCTGTGTACCATATGTAATTATTGTGAAATAAAATATCTATCTATCTAATGTTGAATATTCTAAATTTGTTCTTGCTTATGGTAGCAAAAGGCTTTAACTACACAAAAAGAAGAATTAAATTTATTCTGAGCTGATTCAGATTTCCTCACGGTAACTTGAAATCGCGTTCAGATTACCAGAAAGTAGGATGAAATCATTTCAAGTTACCCGAGAGTAGCTTGAAGCATCCTCTTCTCTACGATTCCAAATTACCCCTCAAAATATTTATTTATTGATGTTTACAGTTTTCATTTCTCTCTCTATATTTCCGACTTAATTTATGAAATGTGGGGTGCTAGAAGAGACGTGCATGCCACTATTTACTATCATATTTTATTTATATATATTTATTTATCATCATTTTTCTTCTATTATATATTCTAGAACAGCAGTCTCAAATTCACTTTCTTTAAAGGGCTATTTGTTTTTGATTGGTTGAAGTGCCGCGTTAGACATCTTTGACTAGCTAAAGCGCCGCATTTAAAATTGTGCATTACAGAGGAAAAAATTATATGATAATATGTAAATAATTAAAAGATTAAATTATTTTAACTGTTTACATATTAATTTTCTTAATGATATAGCCTACTGCAATTCATGTTTAAAATTATGATAGAATATTTTTCAATACAAAACTTTTACTTCTAAATTTATAAATTTATTATGCTTTACTTAATATTAATATAATTCATTAAAATACTTTAAAGTTTAGTCATTTTCAAATATTTCATAAAAAGTAATTGTGATTTTTTAAATATCTTCTATGCTCTTGCAATTGTAATAAATGAGACGCGGGCCAGAAGTTTGAGATCGCTACTCTAGAAGGATCTAGGCCAGCATTGCCCGTTTGGTAATCCGCAGAACCCTGAAAGTCCATGGAATCAATTCAGGTGGTTCATAGCATCATTTACACAGAAACATAAAAGGGGGTCCACAGCTTTTAGTTAATTGGGAACCACTGATCTAGGCTATACTTTCCTATACCAGTGGTGTTCAACCTTTTTTACTATGCGAGCTCCTTTTCTATATTAAGTTATTCGGGGATTTACTCTCTTATATAGATCATGTTTACCAACCTGATATCTGATTACGTATAATTATGCAGTTAAATGCGCTCGCTCACTTTGGAGGATCAACTCTTCCATTCCTATAAACTTTATTTGTGTATTTAAAAATTTATTTATCACTTTTAATTATTTTTAATAAAACAAATATAATGGAATAAAATATTTATTTCTCTATTTAATAAAACTAAAGTTAGAAAAAAAAAAAACAGAATGATTACAAACTCATAAGTTACAGAAAATGCTGGTTGATTAAAACAAAGTTTAATGTGAAATTTGGCATTGTTTGGAGCATGCAATATTTTTATAGTCAGGTTGATATGAAGAAGTGATCAATGGCAGAAAATCATGCAAATGATCATTTGTAATTTGGTTTCTTGATTTTTCATGTCGTTCATATTTGAAAAAGCGGATTCTGACAAGTATGTCGGTCCGTAACACGAAAGAATTTTTTGCGCATTATCAGTTAATATTGGAAATTTTTCAAGTGTATATTTCCAAATGATAAGAAAATTACTGATTTGGCAATTTTAACGAAAAATAAATAAACAATAGCAACACACTTAAAAAGAATTAAAAAGTAATACAAAATAATGATAAATAAAATATTACGTTTTCAGTTTTAATTAAATTTGTAAGTAAGGAGGAATAAACAAAAGATCAACCAAAAATCGCTCCGCGATCGATGAGTTGAACACCGCTGTTATATACTGTATAATATCATTATCTAAACACTTAATAGATATTAAACTAAATATTTCAAAATACTATATATTTTAATATCATAATTTTATAAATTAAAAATATCATAATTTCGAAATACCATCGAATATTTTAACAAGCTGAGAAATATAAAACATTTTGATTCTTTAATAGTTGAATACAGAATTTTTTCTAAAATAATTTTAAATTAAAATAGGTCTGTTCAAATAAGATTTATTTAGGTCTATCAGATTTCTCTAATATTATACATCAGTAGAACTTTGTAGTTTGTGGTTAACGTTCAAAGTCTTGAATAATCGAAAATCTCAGAACACAGTAGCCTATACGGATTAAGATCATAAAATTATTTGTAGTTAATCCGTATATTCTGAACTTTTCGATTATCCGTATAATGTACATAAAATAATTATATCGTAATGAAATATAAATTAATTTAAGATTAAAAAAATCTTAAAAAGATTTTGTTTTTTGAAGCAAATAAGCCTTAATATTTTGTTGCTAAGAAGTGAGTACATATTTTAATATGTACTTACTTCTTAATGCACTTTGCTCCTATATACAAAAATATTAGTTCAAGTAAAACGGTTTGTGCTTCAACTAAGTTCAATTGCATACCTAATAAAAAAAAAAGATTCTTAATTGCAAAGTATCGTCCTGGATTAGCAGAATTTCGAATCTCAAACAAACTGTCGATACTATTGTATAGTATAATAGATAAAAATAACATATGGACCAAATTAAATGTATGCCGAAATTAATTACATATTTTACTTTATTTATTTTTAGGTAGGGACAAAAACTTTCTGAGCTAAACGACTTTTAAAAACACATCTATTGTTCCTAATGGGTATTCAGGCATTGTGCCAAATATGCATCCGACGAACCTAATTCACATATCTTTTAATTTATTCTAGAATGGAAAAGATTAAAAGAAAAACATTAAATCATACAATAGAAAAAAATAATAATTATTCATAGAAATCATTAAAAGCTCGTGTAATATTTTTAAATTGATGAATCATATTTTAAAATATTTTTATAGATGTCAGTCTCAAAATTAAATAAACTGAGAACCATTTCTCTATTATATTATCTCATAATCATAGCATAACAAAAATATTGGTACCACTACGATCCATCATTTAATGCAAAATACTTTTGAACAATTTTATTCAATAAAATTTATAAAAACAAGAACTTCCAGAGAATTAAAATTGCCTATTTTCCGAAGTTGTAATTTATTTTTCACTTATTTATTAGGATTTGGAGTCTGTTAGTTTTGTGTTTCTAATTTTATCAGCATAGATGTCACGATAGCATCATAAACCATCGGAGTTTGTGACGTCATCTATCGTTAATGGAAGATCACTACCACCAAATTTTACGAAAATTGCTAATTAGTTCAAAAGTTATTAATGAGGGAAACGGTCATTCAGATAGACATTGGCCCGATCTTATAAGCCTCCATTTCCTTCGGAAAGTAAGTTAAAAACTGTATTTTATAAATAGAGTACCTACAATACAATTCAAATACAATACTACATATCTGAATTTATTTGACCTTTTTAATATAAATTTTAAAAATATTTCCATTGTAGAGTAATAAAACCAATTAAAATAGAAAAGTTTTGATTAAGTTAAAAGTTTCAAATAATAAATGCAAGTTTCTATTAATAACAAAATAAGAATTTTAATTTTACAATTTTAATTCTTTTTTTTAATAGAAACTATTTATAATATAAAATCTTTAGTCTAATAAAAAATTTTCTATTTTCGTTGGTTTTATTTTTCTGAAATGGAAATATTTTTAAAATTTTTTATTAAAAAGGTCAGATAAATCAGTTAAATAAAAAGTACGGTATTTAAAAATAAAATTTTGTAAACTTTTATTACGCTACATATAAACATAAAAATTATAAATTAAATGATGGATAATTTGTTTTCCAATTACTACAAATAAATGTCAAATTTGTTAAAATATCATCACAACAAGATCCATTACAAAAATATGACACTTATTTGACTACTTAAAGATCGTAAATTATATTATTAAATGATAAAAAATATGAATAGTTCGTTTTTATGTACTGTACTTAAGGTAATTGAATGCTGTTGCTATCAGCTAATTCAAATTGCTGGCAATTTTCCAAACATTAAAAAAGGAAAGATTATTATTGTTTTGTCCTTTAATTTTAATCACTAAATCCCAATAATTTTTTTCTTTTTTTAATTTAATTTAAAAAATAAGAATTTTCTATTTCTTCTTTTTACTCTACTGTAAAATTAAAATCACGAATCATAATGGGTCAAGGAAAATGAACACTTTATTAGTCACGTTTTTTTTTTTTTTAAAAAATTATGAACAACAACTCGTGTTACAAATTAAAATAAAAAAAAAAAAATTTTTTTTTTTTTTTATTCATTGTGGGTGTAATATGAGTCTAGACCAGCTGCTATGTAAGACTATAAGGCACCATTCACTTTTACGTTAAATAGTTCTTAGTATTCAGTTAAAATTAATTTTGACATATAATCATTTTTCTCTTAAAATAATTAAAATTATTAATAAAGTAAATTTATTAACAAGAAAATTGAATAGGATTACATTATTATATATATTAAAATTTTAAAGCGTTTTAAATAAAATCATATTTAAACTTACTTGTCTTCTTTTTTCCTTAAAGCAGCATTCAACCTTCTCTGAATAGCAGGATTTGCAATCTTTCTTGAGGGACTTAATTCCTGTCTGGAAATTGGATTGATAACCAAATGGCTCTGCCCTCCAATTAAAACATTTTTCGGCCCTTCATATTTATTACTTTTCTTGTCTTCTTCACTGTCATCATCAGATGATGATAAAGTTGAATCACTTGCATCACTATCTGAATTTAGTTCTGATTTTAAGATTGATTTTAAATCAGATTCTTCCTCTTTCTCAGCTTTTTTCAAAACACTTCGCAAAGGTTTATCTTCTCCATGACTGTCTTCTATTGTTTTAAGAATTCCCTTTAATTCTCTGCTTAATTCTTTTGAATCTAATAACTGTGGACCATCATGTTTAAGAATACCTTTTATGTCTATGGAACCAGAATCTTTCGATGTCTTCAAAATTCCTGAAGAAAAAAATTTATTTAATATAGCAAATATAATTTAAATAAATTTGAAAAATGTAAGATGATGCAGAAATCATCATATTACTCAAACTGTATAAATCTTAGTTCTGTTTTATTACTTATTTTTTATTCAATATTTTAAAGAAAACCATAGCGTGATGATTGTATGGACATATATTAGACTTCTACCTGTCCTACGACCTTATAAAGAATTTTTTAAATCACCATCATCATCAACAAATGAATAAATGAGATGACAAACTATTGCCTTAGCACAATTCAGGAAATAATGTTACCATATAATATGCTAATGAAACCATGATGACCAGAGGGCATGCTATTTCCATTTCACTGTCTGTCATTTTGTAACAGATGACAGAGTATCTGCTACAAACACAGTTTTACAGTATTGTGTAGCTATATAAGTAGTTTGAAAAACCATATACAGGAATACTTCGATTATCGCGATTTTCGAATTATCGCGGTTTATAATTTGATACCAAAATTCCAATTATTGCGATCCCAAATTCGTATCCAAATTCAAATTATCGCGGTTTCGAGATGTAGCCCACTACATATGTAACCAGACGATCCAAATTCTAATTATTGCAGTTTCGAGATATAGCCCACTACATATGTAACCAGAATTACATTTACCCTCCAAGTAGCTTTCTTAAAGCATTTCGTTTTTATCCGAGGATGCCTACTCACTGCTCATCAGTAACTGTCTGCCATTGCCTGAATTAAATGTGGACAAGGCCAGCTTAAACCCAAGATAGTTTATGTATTTTTAAATACATCAATCCATATCAATAGGTGATGAACATTCTTCCTTGACAGTCATATCTAAAGCAGTTTCTGCATCACTCTCTTCCACTTGTATTCCTGTTGTATTGTCAGCATCCTTTGTTAGTAAAGAACGTTGTTTACAATGCCGTAATTCATTGGGATGGCGTAAAAATCTAAAAATACGAATAATTTTAATATAGTATAAATTTTTAATACTAGATATTGTTAATTTCATTTATATTAATAAATCCCATACAGCCATATTAATTATGGTTCTGTATTATATTTGTTGACTAGCAAATTACAAATTAAAAGTAGAAATTAGCTTAGAAGATACAACTATTAACTGACAATTTTGAATTCTTGACAACACAAATTTCACATCTGTTTTCTTCCAAAATAACCCCAAAACCATTAAGAAAAATATAAGTAGATTTATACAAGATTTTCTAATCAAATCATAAGTTCCTTCTATTTTATATATAATTGTAGATAGTTAAAATAATTTTGATTGAAATTCTAACATTTTCTAACAATATTATTACAATGATCATCATATCTGATTAGCAGAAGAACTGCAACTATTTTATATATAATTGTAAATAGTTAAAATAATTTTGATTGAAATTGCTAACATTTTCTAACAATATTATTACAATGATCATCATATCTGATTAGCAGAAGAACTGCATACTAATAAGAAGACTAAAGCTCTGATTTATGTGGAAAATATTTAATAAGCTAAAAATAAACAACATTTTTGGCTCAAAAAAATATTCTCAACATTATAACAAGTTACATACACAGAACAAAATACAATGCTCTAGGAACAAATTTAAAAATCAAAACCGAATATGATGTAATGGTTATATAAAACAAACAAACAATAATAAAATAAAATAAATCTATATCAAAAGTAAGATTAAGAAGTCAACATAATAAACACATTAAACATTTCAAATTACACATACTCTAGGAACAAATTTAAAAATCAAAACCAAATATGATGTAATGGTTACATAAAACAAACAAACAATAATAAAATAAAATAAATCTACATCAAAAGTAAGATTAAGAAGTCAACATAATAAACACATTAAACATTTCAAATTACACATGATCTATTTAAATTACATAGTGTCTATCAAATAATTCCAGAATTTAACCCTTTATTTGTCGTCATCATCATTTCTTATTTCATCCACTGCCACTTTTGCTTCTTTCATCCATGTATGTTTCTTTCTTTTATTTCTAAAATACCTATCTTGTGAAATCTGCATCAAAACCCTTTATTAAACTCTATAATAGATATGTATATTGACAACTGTATGATATGTATGTGTGCTGTGTTCATACTTTGGCATAATTCAGCCTATTTAGGTAATTTAATTCAAAACTTTTCTGATCCAATGTTAGGCCTAATGCTTATATTAAAAGTCAACCTTCTTTTACTGATATTCATTTTCAAGATGTTGCAATTAAAGTATATGAGTCTATTTATAATTTTTTTCATTTATAGAAATACAGCATTTGTACCTGTGTACATCCCAGTTTGGTCTTCAACCCCATGCAATACAGATGTGTAGCTTTTAAAGTTTTATTTCAGAGAATGTTTATGAATTATTTTACACAAGACTAAATCACACGAATTCAATACTATATTAAAACTTATAGTTATACAAAGAAACTATTTACAATAATTTGATTCATATAAATAATAGAGAACACACCAATCATCTATAACAATATAATTATCAATACTTTCCATTAATATATAAACCATTTTTATATGATTCATCTCTTAAAACCATAGCTAGATTAATTTAGTTTAAATATTGTTTATAAAAGGCAAAAAAATGATATTTGCCGATTTAAAAAGTGATAAGATAAACCATCTTCAAATTACTACCCTGGGGTCTACATAATACAAGCAATCAATACTACTATAGGTATAAAAAAGAATACATTGTACTACCTCAAGAACATTATATCCCAGATTAAAAAAGGTAATCTTTCAACAACATTAGCCCAAAAATTTATGCAACTAATTTGAATATACATTAGGATGAGGCAAAGATTATTAAAAATGCCAACATTCTGAAGAACTGAATTTGGCTAAATCTATTCAAATTTCTAAAAAGTCTAAAGCAGATAGCAACAGGAATGATAATCTTTCAGACATGATACATATTACAGTAGATTTTAAATTACATGGTATATGATATATACCATGTAATTTAAAATGTTTAATAAGTTTACTATGTTAACTTCTTATTTTTAATATACAGATATTTTAATTTTGAATTTATTTGTTTTAATATTGTTTATATTTGTTTTCTATAACTATTACATCATATCTGGTTTTTGATTTTTAAATTTGTTCCTAGAACATTTGTATTCTGTTTTATATAATAAAACTTTAAAACTTTAAATAATAGTCTTTTAATAGTCTTTTAAGACATTTGTATTCTGTTTTATATATAACTTGTAATGCTGAGGATGGCTTTTTCAAGCCAAAGCTATTACATCATATCTGGTTTTTGATTTTTAAATTTGTTTCTAGAACATTTGTATTCTGTTTTATATATAACTTGTAATGCTGAGGATGGCTTTTTCAAGCCAAAAATCTTACTTTTTTGTTTATTTTTAGCTTATTAAATATTTTCTACTTATATCAAAGTTTTACTCTTCTTATGAATTGCATAATTATTATTAATGATGAGATAATTTATGAAAAGATGTAATTATTGAATTTTATAAATCTGAAAAGACTAGATGCAAGATTTTAAAATTGCTAATAAAAAATGAAATAAAGAAAATCTTTCATTTTGAATATGATTAATAGCACAAAGTATGCAAATTTTAAACTCTTTGCATCGATTAATTTTTCAATATTTGAATATAAGTATGCAGGAACTTATGACTTGACTATAATTATTAGATATATAAGAAGTTCATAAAAGTCTAACCAAAGTTAAATTACAGGTGTTACTCAACAAAACAAAGCAAAAAGTTCATATAAACATGAGCTGGAAATGTTTCCTTTTTGACATAACAAAGAGTGTAAAAATATAAAACTTAATACGCTTATTAGTCTCATGATGGATGCAGTAATTTATGATTTGCAATCAATTGTAAAAAGATGAATTGCACATTAATTACAACGCTGTGCAAGCTATTAGGACAGTCTGTGAATGGCTGAAAATAATCTATGATTGACTGAGGGAGAAATGAAAACATACAAAAATGGGGCATTTCATAGAGTAGCATACAAAATGAATTGCACATTAATTACAACGCTGTGCAAGCTACTAGGACAGTCTGTGAATGGCTGAAAATAATCTACGATTGACTGAGGGAGAAATGAAAACATACAAAAATGGGGCATTTCATAGAGTAGCATACAGTGGTTAACATTAACACAATGATGATATCATCTCTCTCTTTCACTAATGTTATGGAAATGAACGTGTTTAAAGCCGTAGCATTTGTTAAATGTTAGAGTGGATTTTGGTCTGTTTTGTGGGGATTGTGTATATGACCTATGCATGCTTTTACACTCTGTTTTCTAAAAAAAAAAAATATTTCCATGCCCATATTTATATGGACATTTTGCTTTATTTTGATAAGTAGCATCTGTGATTTAAATTCGGCCACATCTTTTCGAAACCTACTGTATATATTATCTCTTCCTATAATATAGTTGTAAAAAAATTATTAACAATACCTATAACAATGTCTCTCTCCTGGTTCTTTTTGTAGAATCTTCACTCTATAATAATACCTAAGTGCTCTGGACATTTTATCAAAGTTCATATTTAGATGATTCTTCTGCACTCCCCATAAACAAGCAAGCTTATGTGGATCTACAATCTTAAAAACTCCCTGTCGTTTGTCCTTCCATATTATGCAACGATGATAACGCTGCTGTGAGTCATTAAGTAATTGTTGCAAGAAGTCCCATAGCAGTCTAACATCTATTTGATAAATAATATATTTAAACAAAGAATTAAGATATAAAAATAATGATTATTAATTTAACAGTTATTACTGTAATAATCGAATCATTTATCAGATAATTAAAAACAATAAAAAAAAATATGCTGATAAATTTGGATAGTATTAATAATATACTATATTTAATGTAATTAATTTTAGAATCATTTATCAGATAATTAAAAACAAAAAAATAAAATAAAAATATGCTGATAAATTTGGATAGTATTAATAATATACTATATTTAATGTAATTAATAATACTATACTACATTTAATGTTTGTGTTATCTTTTATAAGTTGTCTAGATTTATTTTTGTCTAATTTAATTCCAAAGGAATACATAAGAAGTTGTAATAGCATATATATTTAGTGCTTTTATTTATGATGTTTTTTCCATTTATGTATGAAGTTAATCTGTGAGTGTATATCTTCAATTCTGTTTGTTTAATTTATATTCAAATGTTCAATATGCTTTTATAAGCTGATTTCTAGTTTCTCCATATTATTTTTTATGCTCTATAAGAAACACAAGCCTTTAAAGCAGGCATAAAATCATAAAAATAGATTAATTTAAAACGTTTTTGGTCAGTTTATTGACCCACTTCAGTAACTTACGAACACAAAAATTAGAACAACATTTAAAAGATGTTTTTGGACAGTTTATTGACCCATTCAGTAACTTACGAACACAAAAATTAGAACAATATTTAAAAGAAGGCAGTTACATAGAATTGGAACAAAGCTAAATATTTAAATTATTAATATACATATAACATACCATCGTATACAATATTTATTTAAAAAAATTTTTAATATTAGCACACTTTCAATAAAGTTCTTTTTTTTAAAAATTGTGGGAACAATTTTGTCAGCCGAATCCTTCATAGGGCAGAATGGTGGTGTGGTCATGTAGTAGTACTCTTCTCACCAATACATTGGTAAGAAGAGTACTAAGATGGGTGGCATGCAAGAACATCGGACTTTGCAATGTATTAGTGAGAAGAGTACTACTAAGTGACCATACCATCCCGCCACCCTAGGAAGGATTTGGTTGACGAAATTATGTTACCACAATTTTTTAAAATAAATATTGATATGATGGTACGTTATATGTATATTAATAATTTAAATATTTAGCTTTGTTCCAATTTTATGTAACCTCCTTCTTTTAAATGTTGCCCTAATTTTTGTGTTCATAAGTTACTGAAGTGGGTCAATAAAATGACCAAAAACATTTTAAATTAATCTGTTTTTATGATTTAAATGCCTGCTTTAAAGGCTTGTGTTTCTTATAGAGTATATAGACTGTTGCAGGTCAATAAAATGACCATAAACATTTTAAATTAATCTGTTTTCATGATTTAAATGCCTGCTTTAAAGGCTTGTGTTTCTTATAGAGTATATAGACTGTTGCAGGTATAACATTAATTATTATTTTTTATGCTTTGCATCTATCAAACTCAAACTTCATGCAAATGTTTTTGATACTATAAATGTGTATGAGATGTGAGAGTTTATAATGGAAAATACAGTTAGATTTTCTTTCATATAAAACATATCTTGATCAGTATATTAGAACAATGGTGTTTATAATATCAATCGTGATCTATCTAATGATTGCTCAATGATTTTTAGTTGAGCACCAATGATATTTCAGTTTTTCAAGTATATCAATATAGAACAAATATTTATCACATAAATAAGCAATTCTATAAAAAAAAATACTGTAAATATGTAATTTTAAGTTTTCAATAAAATACAATTATATTTATTACAAAAATATATTTTTATAGGAAGATATTATTTCATCTCAAATTTTAAATAATAGTTTGAGAGTGAGTATTTATTGGAAAAGTATATTTTATAAAAAAAAAAAAATTAGTACAGACTACTATATTCGAAAGTTTAATCATATTATAAGACAAACAGCTGTTTGTCTTATAATTGGTTTAAAGCAAGTAGTTTCCTGTAATATTAGAAAGTTTAATCAAGATAGAACTATAAAGAACCATATATATATAAAAGGAAGAATATTCAAATAAATCAATTTAGTCCTTTATAATTTTATCTTGACTAAGGCCTTGCACCCACATGCAATTATCAGTCGGTCAACTATTTAATTGCAGGAGTGAGAACAAAGAACTCCTATTGTTTAGTTTGCCAACAAAAGAGTTGGTAGTAGGCAGGGCCAGCGAAATATATGATCAAGCAGAGCATCCGCTCAGGGCACTGATATTTAAGGGGTGCCAAAAGATGTTAGTGCATTGTTTGTTATTATTATTATTGTAGTAAGATAATTATTTTTTACACAATTTAAACAGTGAGCGGAATTGGGCTGCTCACCATTGTGCCCCTCACCAAAGGGTGCAATGGTAGGGTGAGGGAGCCTCAAGTTGTCAGCTTTGACACTCCCCATCAAAACTGACAACTTGAGGGGGGCACAACAAAAATTTTCGCTTGGGGTGCTGGAAGCTCTAGAGCTGGCACTGCTAGTGGGCACAATTTCACAAGAGTCATTTGTTTTCACTCCTGCAATTAAATAGTTGAATGACTGATAATTGCATGTGGGCATGAGGCCTAAATTTTCTCTAATACAGTGATTTCCGCTAACTTTTTTTTTAATAAGATCTACTTATATATATACACACATACATACATATACAGTATATATATACACACATTAGCAACAGGAATTCATAATATTTATTGTAAAATCATAAAAGTTATTTAACTACAATGGATGATATATATATTATGAGAAAAAGTTTTATTTAATTTTTTTTTAATAAGATCTACTTATATATATATATATATATACACACACACACACACATACATACATATACAGTATATATATATACACACATTAGCAACAGAAATTCATAATATTTATTGTAAAACCATAAAAGTTATTTAACTACAATGGATGATATATATATTATGAGAAAAAGTTTTATTTAATCTGCATTTATAGTTTTATTAGATTAATAATATTTAAATATAGAAACTGAACTAATTTCATTAGTAATAAAACACTTTCGTGGATTTGTACTACTCTCTTTAACTGATTTATATTGCAATATATATGAAAATGGATAAAATAGTTCATTTTTATTTATACAAATAATTGAAATGCATGAACTATAAATATATTTATTTTATTAAGATAGAAAACGAACAGTTCCAGAAAAATTAAATTCACTTACTTTCTAAACATATCCTTTATTTTCCATTTTATTTTGCATTTTTGAATTCATTGGCTTTTTATGTTCAATTTTAACATTATCCAACAGATATAAAAAAAATCAACAGAGATGTCACAAAATAATGTCATCATCATGATGACATGACACCATCCATTATTATCTTACTATGATGTCACATTATTGTAAAGTAATATTTCATTTTATATATATAAATTATTGACAATAGATAGTGTAAAGTGTTAAGAAGTGCAGGTAAGCCATATGTTACTTCTGAATTGATGACACTTATTCCCACCCTACTATAAGTGTGAATGGCCCATGATTGGTATTGTTCTTCATCATTTTGCAGGGATACAGGTAGACAGTAGGATGGTTAAGTTAATTTTTATTAACTGGTTTATTGTATATGAAAATTCTGTACCTGACAATGGCCACTTTTAGAGTCATACACCATCTAGTGTCAATAATATAAAATTTTTATATTATGAATTAATTTATTTGTTAATTCTATATTAATTTATATTTTAATAAAAAAATTTCAAAAACTGTTTCAATTATATAAAATTTTTTAAAACTTTTATATTATTGACAACAGATGTAGTTTAATCCTACAGGATGGAATTCAATAAAAATCAAATTCCATTCTTAAGGATTAAACAATGTGGCACTGAGATGTCTTTTAATAGCAGAACATCATTACCAAATTTCATAAAAATCTATTAATTGATTTAAAAATTATTAGTGGGGACACATTAACCAACAGTCAGATATGATGGTGATCTCATAAATCTTCTTTTCTTTCAGAAAGAAGACTAAAAAGTGCTGATAAGGAATATAGAGAAAGTCAAGAAAATGAAGAACTGAGTAATAACAATGTGGATAAACCTCTAGAATGAATTATTCTTATTAGAACATAAGCTGAACATATCAAATAGATAATATCAATAGAATAATTAAAAATAAAGAAATGTAAAATACAAGAACAAAACAAATTTATATACAGTAAATTCCCAATTAATCAGAGTAGTTGGAAAATTAATTTCCAATATCCATAACTTTACTTTTACAGCAGAGAATTCTTTGAGATAGGACTATGTTTACTGTTTGTGCCACAAAAGATGTTGTAATAGTGTACATACAGCCATGGCACATGTCATGATTCATTAAACCATCAAACATTTCAGTGTGAGGTGTCTGTGATTACTTATTTTCTGCTATATTATTGATTTTGTATTATGTATTCCCTTTTACAGCAGAGAATTCTTTGAGATAGGACTATGTTTACTGTTTGTGCCACGAAAGATGTTGTAATAGTGTACATATAGCCATGGCACATGTCATGATTCATTAAACCATCAAACATTTCATTAAACCATCAAACATTTCAGTGAGGTGTCTGTGATTACTTATTTTCTGCTATATTATTGATTTTGTATTATGTATTCCAAAATCTGAAACAATCTTAGTCCAATTATTTTGGACTAGGGATACTTAACTATACTGGTACTCATCAATGTATTATCACCTAAGCCAGCAAGGCCTGGGCCCAGGGTGACAAATATTTAGGAGTGACATTTTTGTGAAAAGTTCAACTATCTATGCAAGGTTGAAGTACTATATTTTTTTTTTTTGTTTATTTGTTCAAACTTGTATAGATAGATAGTGATACAGATCTAAGTTAATCTGAGAAAGACTGTTTTTGTTTCACAAATGATACCAAAAACAAATACAGAAATGTGCCCCTCTATTACTATTGATCAGTGTCTGCCAAACTATGTGCTGTGAAAGATTTAAAATATTTAATATAGTACGTTTCTCAGTCATAAAATTCAGTCCATGTACGAATCTACGTGATAATAAAAATCGCAAAATACCATGATAGAAACTTAACATTAACAGAAAAAGAAAATTTAATAGATTTGAGAAATGCCCCTGTGTACAAAGCTTCACATTCTGAGTTAGAATTGTCATTTTGGATTTCACTCTGAAGTCAATATCCTTGATTAGCTATTACAGCCATTAAATCCTTGTTGCCATTTAGATCATCGTATCTTTGTGAATTAGGTTTCTCACAACAGAAACCTAACATTAACAGAAAAAGAAAATTTAATAGATTTGAGAAATGCGCCTGTGTACAAAGCTTCACATTCTGAGTTAGAATTGTCATTTTGGATTTCACTCTGAAGTCAATATCCTTGATTAGCTATTACAGCCATTAAATCCTTGTTGCCATTTAGATCATCGTATCTTTGTGAATTAGGTTTCTCAGATCTCATGGAAATTAAATAAAAAAAATGAGAATGATTACTCATGGTAAATGAGGAGTTACATGTATGTTTATCTAATTTAGAGCCATGTCTCGATATAATTATTTCTCAAAATCAATCACATCCTTCTTATTAATAAAATTATTATTTATTAGTTAGCCCCTGTTCACTATGTGCCCAAATACACCAAAAATGAAACATTTGTTTCTTAATCTGTCAAATTTGAGATTTTTCATTTATTTAATATCGTTGCAGGGCCGCCGAGAGAGGGTGACATCCGAGATTTTTATCACGGGCCCGACCATTGGGTTGTAATGTGTCACATAACGTGTCCGATAATTTACAGGCTGCCGCCAGAGGCACTGTCTACCACCCAAAGAGGTTGTGACAAAATAAACTATTTTATATATAACATGATATGTAATGTATTGAAATTCGAATTTATTGTACACTTTTTTAAATAAATGTTTAATATTTTATGTGACTTTTTTTTATTAAATCAAAGTGATGCACATTTTAAGTGGGGGCTGGATCACAAACTTGTCATAGGCCCGAAAATTTCTCTTGGCGGCCCTGTAACATTGTATATAATGCTTTTGCTTGTTTTTTTTCTCCAGACCAAACTTTGAAATTTTCTTTACATGAAATTGGCCACTAACAAACTATTGACTTACCGATTCAGTTATTTAGATAATAATTACAATTTTAATCTTAAAATAAAAAATTATAATTTTTGAAATGAATAACATATTATTTAAATGCAACATTTATGTAGTCTCGAAATGCCGAATACAAACTGAACTCTCGAGCCGGGGAACAGTCAACATTTTTCGATCGAAAAAGACAGAAATTGAAATCAAATAACAAAAAGAAATACAAACATAAATAGGGTAAACTATGATAATTTAAAGCAAAATTTATAATGAGATTGGGATTAGGTTTTCTAAAAGACGCAATTAAAGATTCGAAGCGAGAGAAAATAGTAACCGATTAAAGATTCAAAGCAAGAGAAAATAGTAACGGCGACACTTCTGGAAGTAAAGATTCGAAGCGAGAGAAAATTGTAACGGCGACACTTCTGGCGTAAATTTATAATGAGATTGGGATTTAGTTTTCTAAAAGACGCGATTAAAGATTCAAAGAGAGAGAAAATAGTAACGGCGACACTTCTGGCGCGGGAGTTCACACATGCGCAGAAACATGGACACCACACGCTGGCGACACTTCTGGTGCCGGAGTTCACACAAGTGCAGAAACATGGACTCCACATGCTTATTCCTTTATTATATATGATATTATCTACTTATGTAATTTCAGTAAAACAATATTATTTTATTATTGTTTCTTGTATTAATATTTTGATTCATATTAATAAAATAATTTTTTTTTGGATTTTTATTTGGCGTGCTGCAAAACAAATTCCCCTGTTAAAGTGTGCCTTGAAGTAAAAAAGTTTGGCAGACACTGCTATAGATAATAAAACAGTATTATATTCTATATGTTCATTTGCACATCTGCTACAAACTGTTTTGTCAAATGGATATTTTTGGCATTGAAATATGTAAAAATCTATTTAAGGCTAAATCTTATTGATAAAACCTTTGATAAAACAGTATTATATTCTATATATTCATTTGCACATCTGCTACAAACTGTTTTGTCAAATGGACATTTTTGGCATTGAAATATGTAAAAATCTATTTAAGGCTAAATCTTATTGATAAAACCTTAAATTCCAGTCCTCTTCTGACTATTAAAAAGGATACAATATCCATCTTAACTGGATTATACAGTCCAAATTAATGAATTTGCTGAACAAAAATCAGACATAAATATATATAATAAGATCCAATAAATAATAAATGTTAAAATATTAATATATTTATGATTTTATTTTCAATAAAATTTTTAAACATTCAATTGAATATTATTTCATTTAATTTAATTCATACTAAAGCTTTAAAATAAGATCATTAGGAGCAGCAATTAGTTCTGGGTCTAGGAATGCCAAAAGTTTTAATCCATTGTACAACAGAGTTCAGTTTGAACCCTACTATCATAAGTAGGAAATGTCCAAAATTTATAGATTTCTTGCTACTAATATTTATTAGGACATGATAAATTATCTTAATAAGCATAACAAACAGAAAACTATAAGAAGCACATGAAAAATGGATGCTTTCCATATATCATACCATTGGGTCAGAGACTCAAATCCATGGAATTGAACTGACCATTCACAGAAGTTACTGATTATATCACTGTCATAAGTACAAGTGGTCATAAATTTTGAGGATTATCTGTACACTTTTTTCTAGTTATTAAAATATTGGTCATTGCAAATATCATCTCCAGAATAATTTATCTTTTACTTAGATATCATTAATAAAGTTTGAAGTTTGTCATTCAAACTTTATTATGTATATGTATATATTTGCACAGATACATATATAATATATTAATATAAAAAATAAATAACAATAAGCAATTATACATTTAAACTACAGCCAATGAAAATTTTTTTGCAAACATTTATAAAATATGAAAATCTTACTTATTTTATCTGTAGTTATCTGATCTGTAGGTGTATCTGTAATTTTATTTGATAAAATAGCTGGAAAGAAAATTCATGAAAATTGTTAATTTTTGTTCTATTTATTTACTGTTAATGATATATATAAAAAATTATTTACTATTAGTCTTATTTGAGCAATTAGAAGATTGTTTTAATATTCCATTTGGCATTTGTAATTCCTGAGATATCTCTGATTCACTGCTGGGTGTAGGACTGGCAATAGTAGTGCTGTCTACATCTGTAGTGATATGATTGATACGACTATTAAGTTGATTGTTCTCATGAACTACATGACCTACACTATGGAAATCACTGCTGACAGATCTTGGCCATAAAGTAGCAGAAGAATCTAAAAAGACAGAATTGATAAGAATAATTTAATAAAATTACAATAGTTATTTTTTGATATTAAACCAACTTTTATCTTGTATTCCTTCTTGCAACACAGCTAGAGATATGTTTGGAGTACAAATACCATTTGTATTATTAGTGCTGCTCTTGACAAATTTCTGTAGAAGAAATTGTAAAGAGTTGAATAACACATCTCCTGATCTAGGTGCTCTTTCTCGGAAATCTGACTTTTTTAAGAGACAAAGTGCTTTCCCTGCATTAATAAGAAATTAATAATTAATTTGGAAATAAGCATAAAAATGTGTAAATGTGTAATTCAGGAAATATTTCTTACCATTCATATGAAACTGTTCTGTGTCTACAGATGGGAGTGACAACTGATCAACACACCATTCCAACCAATTATATACATTCTGCCGACTCCACTGTCGTGGATCATTAGCTACATGATTAAAAAAAGTATTTCATTTCACTTCTCACAATGAAACAAAAAGGAATTTATGAATAGAAAAAAATAGATAATTATGCTAATGAATATTGAGTAGAATGGGAAAATTCCTTTATTAAACAGAATTATTCCAGTTAATAGATTTCTTAATTCTTAAGTTTAAAAAGTTAAGATATGTAAATTACACTTTCGAATATAAATATATAAGGTATATTTTTATATCTATTCTGATTGCAATTATATTTTAAATATAAAAATATATCTTGTATTTTTGCAATTATATTTTGATGTAACTATTTTCAATATTAAAAAATAAATAAATTTAAAATTTATAGGATTATGGGATGTTGTATTTTTTAATATTATATTTGTTGAATTAATCACAGAGACAATTATAGTTAACATGCTCAATTGTTTGAAGAAAAATCCATTAGCAATAATAATACAGAAACTGCTGATAAAATTAATTATGACAGGTTGATAAAGAAAAACATACTAGTCAAGATATTTAGATATAATTGTTGCTATATATGTCAAATTACAGAATATCACTTTATTATCAAAATATCAGTTTAATAATGATTAAGCTAGATTTGCATCTACTCTCCATCTTACAGCTATCATTTTTATATTATTTTACTGAAATATATGCTTGAGTATAAGTTGAGAGACTTTGGATGTTTTCAAACTCATAACATATTCTGACATGGTGATTATACATTATGTCAAGTTAAGCTTACATTTTATTGATGTCTAGAATGTCAGTCACACTGCATTATAATTTGCTTGTTTATAGTTAATATTATATAAATAAGAGTAATTTTTAAATGACTCAATAAAAAATTCAATATTGCTATTTGAATACTCTGTTCATTTGTATGAGATCACAAAGCATCATAGTATAACTATAATATAGAAACCTTGGATGAGTTCTAGGCTGTCAACTTTGTGTCGGTTATGCTGCTCAGTATAAACCTACGATTTGTTTTTAACCTTGATGTTGCTGACAAGCATCTCTGCCATGTCAGACAATAATCGAGTCTTTATTGTATATGGAGAAAAACTTTGTTAATTACAGTAGAAATTTTTAATATATAATACAGTGGTATCTTGGTTAACGACGGCTTTGGTTAATGACGAGTGGTTGAAAGAAAAAATGTCTTGGTTAACGACGCATGCTTTGGTTAACGACATGAACTTCCGACAAAATAGAGCTCTGTAAAACAGTTTGTTATCGGATCACCTGATTAATTAGCTCAGTCAATCGTTATTTTGTTTAACAATCAATTCAAATCCGACAATATAACAGCTTGTCATCGGATCACGTGATTAATTAGCTCAGTCAATCGTTATTTTGTTTAACAATCAATTCAAATCCGACAATATAACCACTATATGAAATCGCGCCATCTATCGACAACAATATCATTTTTTTTTTTTATTTTCAATTTTTTGAGACTGCTAAAATAAAAAATTTTGGGATTTTCTATTTTTTTCCTTCGGTTGTGGCCTAAATGCTATCTTCGTGCCAAATTTGATGTCTGCACACCCAGCGGTTAGGGCTGGGAATTTTCATTACTCACTATCGAGCATGAATATATTAGAAACATTTCAGTATATTAAAAATATTAATAAATATTTCATATTGAAAAATAATTTAAGGAATTATTAACTTTATATTAAAATATAAAGTTTTATAGAATGTTTTTAATATGAAGAGAATGTTTTAAGAAATACCGTACTGTAATTTTTTCAGTAACAATTTGTCGGACGTTCGATTTAAAATCGTTTAATTAATTCCTCCTCGCATATCTAACGCGACCTAAAATACGTTATTTCAATAATTTCCTTTATAGGAAAAATAAATATTATTGTTATCGGTGACATCTCGTTTTAGAACGGAAACGCGAACTCATTCTTCCTTCAAATTTCAATGACGTCATCATCTCCGCCGGAAGTGATTTTGAAGGAGGTAAGGAATTCAGGATATACTCCCGTTTAGTCCTAACGCTTCTCAGAAATGCATTACTCGGGATAAGGGCATAATATATAGTTCTTGGAAACAGCGAGTGGTTTTTGATAGTCATTTCGAAACTCCGATAAAAATAAAATGCCTATGTAGAAATGAATTCTTTTAAGATCCGCGCAACGTGATTCTCATTAAATAATTATACTGTGTATACTGTACTATATAATTATTATTTTTTTAATGTGTACTGTATTATATTTTACACATATGATTTTATTTTACCATCCTATTTTCCTATCGTTAAGAAAAATAAATGAATAATTTTTCTTCGACTGTTTTCACGGTTCCTGTTGCTTTACAGGTAAGAATAACTTCACGTTGTTCAATTAGGAAAATATGAAAATCGAAAACATTTTTTCTTTTTTTTAAGTAAAATTTTAAAAATTCGAGCAATGAGAATAAATTATTTATGATCAGTTTATACTAATTGATCACTTAAAAAATAATTGAACAATAAATGATGTTTTTATTATTTTTGTTTTAATTTATTGACTTAAATTTGAATAATGCAGTTTTATCAGTTTATTTGATGTAAGCCAATATCGATTATCCAGTGAATACGGTATTCGTTTTTATTAAAAAAACTGATTAGAATTGAATGATTTAATGGGTTAAATCGTAGATTCCTGCTGGTGGCGACGTTTCGCATCGCATACGGACGCTCCATCGTCTATATAGAAGGCTTTTTTATGAATATGTACATATGTGTCCCCAGAACACGATATAGAGATCGACTAAGACGAATCTTTGATTTAAAGATTCATGTTAGTCGATGTACAGTATATTAATTAATTATTAAAAAAAAAGCCAACTATATAGGCGACGCTGCGCTACCACATGCGACGCGACACGTCGCCACCAGCAGGTAGTCTACCATTTTGCCGATTAATATCATAAACTTATCGATCGTTTTAAATTTTTAATAATCAATCAACAAGTGGACATTAATAAGTTTTATACTGTAAGAAATTGTCGTTTAGAAAAAAAAAATCGAAGTTAAAAACGGAAGAGGAGTAGGTATTAAAAAAAGAGATTGCAGTTTTATTTGATTTTTCATAAAATCGTTACGTCAGCTATTTTAATCGTTATGAAATATTTTTTTAGTCATTTCTAACGAAATTTATAAATAATTAGAACAGGGTGTAAATATTTTGAGGATGTATTGATTTCTTCTTTTAGATGAAAGGAAACTGTTTTTACATCAGGATGGTTATAGATCTTCTTAGAAATCATCGATAGTTATCTGATTGATCGAACGGATGTCGTTTTTTTTCCACTGCGGATTGTCTATTCCTAATATTGTATTGTTATCAGGAAATAGTAAATGCGATATCGAGATTTACTAGTAATTTTATTTTTACCTGTAACCGATCACTTTATTACAATATGCGTAAATAGATCTAAACTTCTTACAGTTTCTGAACTAAATTATTAAACATTAACTTAATACAGAAATTTAACTGAAGATTACGGATTTTTACATCGCTTGACTAACTAATTAATAGTATATCTTATGTTGTTCGGATGATTACTGTAGTGAGTTCATTTATCACTCTGGGATTTTTATCACCATTAGAACGCGAATTACTCCTTGATTGCGTTATTGTTTCCGATTTTTTTTTTTTTTTTTAATTTTTTCTGTTGTCAGTGATGCGAGATCTAATCGAAAAATATACTTTCAGACAACTTCCTGATAATTCGAATCGGAATCAAATTTTTCTTACCTTTTCATAAAGACGTGGGGAGGAGAACATGGATTGCACGTCCACACCTGAACCAGCTTACTTAACATTACCTGGTTGGAGATGTGTACCAGTATATGCAATGCCCTTCTCACCTACAGATCGATTTGGTGATGGAACGTCGAATTCGTACTTAGATGCCAGTACTTTACTACCTTCTTCTATACGTAAGTAAATCATAGAAATTAATGAATCATAATGAAAGATAATTGGCAATACAGTATAATTACAATGATTTTATTGTTGCTCAAAATCAGAAGTATAGCCATACTTGCTTAATTATATTATTGTTTTCTGCGTAAGTTAAATTTTAATTATTATCAAGCTATTTTTGTGTTTTAACTAGTATTTTAGTACATTACAACAATAACTGGATCTAAAATAGGCATGATTTTAATTATGTCTTTTATAGATCCTGTTAAGTTTACTGTTGAGATATTGGGATAAACAAAAGGCATTTTTTTTTTGTTTAGACCCAAATTCAGATTAAAAAATTATTTTGTAGTCCATTCAGAAAAAGTTTAATAAACTTTTATATGAAATAAAAGCATTCTTATTATAAACTGTCACACATTTATTATCTCAAAGTACTTTGGAATCAACATCCATCATGAGTGAGACATTCTCAAGTTTAAATACATAAAAGTACATTTATATATGTTGGTATAAAAGTATATAAGTAATAAGTATATAAAAGTACATTTATATACTTATTTATATAGTATCATATGGATTCTTTTAATATAAATTTTAAAATAGATATAAATGACAATATATAAATAAATAATATCAAATTAATTGTTCATCTTCTTGTATTTAAGATGTTGAATAAGTTTTAGTTATATACAAGATAGACCTGTATATAAATTGTCTTAGATCTATGCTATATAGAGTATGCTGATTGTCCTATGCATTATAACAATCTTAAAAAAGAAATAGGGTTATTTAAAAAAATATTTATGGACCATGGATATAATAGAAATATAATTATAAAATTAGTATTTAGACTAAAAAATAGATAATTATATAGTCCTTTAAAAATGAACTAACAAATGTCCAAATTTAGAAAGATACCTAAACACAAATCTATATATAATATAAGAATAAAAAGATACTAGAAGCCAGAAGCCTGCAGTTGTAAGTTAATAGAAATTCATAACAAAAATTTATTTGACTTTTTAAAAAATGATAAGATGAACAGATTCCAAACTCGTTAAAAGGAATATATAAAATACCATTCATTGACTAAAATACTAACACAAAAAATTTTATATAGAATGCACCCAGAGATGGCTTGAACAACATATAAAGAACATAAAATAAAATTAAATAAATGGTCTACAAAGCTAGTTCAAGAAACATACAAACAGACAAGTGGATATAAAATGGGATAAATTTATGATAATTATGAAAGAAAATAGGAAGAGAGGACAGGTTTGCAAAAAATGATTCATATATAAAGAAGATATAAAAGAAAATCAACCATTTAATATAAGAGATTATGATTCTTTTCCAAATCTTTGTAATTTGCAATTATTATTCTTTATTTAATTTTTGGGAAAAGAAAAAATAAAATAAGTAGTAACATTAATTTAATATTAAGATTAGCTAAGATTAATTTGATTAAATAATTATAAGTATAAAATTGAGCTGAAATTTGTTATTTTAGAATTAATTTTATATTGTTATAAATCTTTTAATTTTCCGTCTATCAATAGATAGAAGAAAGTTTTGTAATCATGCTACATAAAATCTTCTCTCTCTTCATGTATTTCTGATAAAGATTTGCAAAGACAGTTTGTAAATTGATTCTACGCTTAATCAAATATCCGAAATGATAATCAAATTTTAATGACTAAGTGTAAATGTTACTGTTAAAATAAATAATATATTAAAATTTATATAAACTGTTAGTCTGATAAATTGTTTATGTTGTGTATACTAATAATATATATATAGACTAAACAATTGATCAGAATCAAAAATATTACATTTATTTTACTATTTGAAGAAAGCATACTGTATATGTTGCTGTCCACGAACTTTTGGCTAATATATATTTTTAAGATGAATATAAAAATTATATCATGCTGTAAACTGTATAGTATTTAATAAGCGAAAAAACAATAAATGTGTTTGTGTTTGTGTGTGTTTGTGTGTGTGTGTGTGTGTGTGTGTGTGCGCGTGCGCGTGCGCGCGCATTATATAAAATAACTGTAACAACTTAACTAATGATACCTGTTCACAACAAAAGATACCAATGATGTTTTCGTAATGATCAAACAGTGTGTGTTTGAACAGCGAATCCATTCAGTGCAGAAAGATATAATAAACAAAATCATTAATTTTTAATGCTATGCATTGAAATCGCAATCATGGAAAATTAAAAGATGTATCGGAATATACTTCTTATAAATTATTGTTTGAATGATCTGGTTTTATTTGTCTTGTAATTTAATTCTACAGTTTTTCAATGTAATAAATAAATTACAAGTGGCTGATCGGTTAACGAACAGAATCCGTTCTAAGATAATGTTCGATATCCGAATTGTTCGTTAACTGGTCATAGATTTACCATGGGTTTTTATGGGAATTTGATTAATTCGTTCTGGAGACCCAAAAAACAAGTAAGATAATGTTCGATATCCGAATTGTTCGTTAACTGATCATAGATTTACCATGGGTTTTTATGGGAATTTGATTAATTCGTTCTGGAGACCCAAAAAACATAATTATATAATTTTTTACTACGTTTATTTATATGTAATAGCTATAATATATACATACATAGTCTTGCATTTTAATCTATTATGTTTTACGTTTATTTATATGTAATAGCTATAATATATACTTATATAGTCTTGCATTTTAATCTATTATGTTCATTTTCCGTTAAACAATCTGTCCAATATCGATTACTTCTCTCCTTTCTTCAGGATTTTTCGGAAGTGATTAATAGCATTGTCGTGGTAGAGACTTTTCTCTCCCCTTCAGGATTTTTTGGAAGTGATTAATAGCATTGTCGTGGTAGAGATTTTCAGGATTTTTCGGAAGTGATTAATAGCATTGTCGTGGTAGAGATCCTCCCAAGCCTATTGACCTCATCCTGGTATGGGTGCATTCTAAGACCAAAATATTATAAAATCTCTCTCTTATCTTCTTTAATAAATCTTTGATTTGTTTTAAGGTTAAATCTCTCTCTAACCTTCTTTAATAAATCTTTGATTTGTTTTACGTTTCGAGTTCATTTTAATCGGGAAAAACTACTATTCTTCCATCCTTAAGGTGGTGAGTTCATTTTAATCAGGAAAAACTATTGTTCTTCCATCCTTACCCATAAGGTTCATTTTAATCAGGAAAAACTGCTGTTGTTCCATCTTTAAACTCAAATTCATTTTAATCGGGAAAAATTACTGTTCTTCCATCCTTACCCATAAAGTTCATTACTTTCTTTAATAAATCTTTGATTTGTTTTAAGTTGTCTCACTTTCTTTAATAAATCTTTGATTTGTTTTAAGTTGTCTCCGAGTTCATTTCTAACCTTTAATAAATCTTTGATTTGTTTTACGTTGTCTCCGAGTTCATTTTATGGGAAAAATTACTGTTCTCCCATCCTTACCCATAAGTCCACCGACGTTTGACTTACTCATAGGTCCACCAACATACAAGGCCTAAGCATATCATTCCTTACTGTTCTTCCATCCTTACCCATAAGTCCACAAATGTGCAAGGCCTATTCTTCCATCCTTACCCATAAGTCCACCAACGCGCAAGGTCTAAACCTGTCATTCTCGTCCTTACCCATAAGTCCACGAGCGCGCAAGGCCTAAGCCTGTCATTTTCATATCTCCACGAATGCGCAAGATCTAAGCCTGTCATTCCGTTATGTTAGTTAAGCCGCCACATCGTCTTGAGATATTTTTATCTGGGGACGGCTACTTATAGAGCTCATCACAGGCTGGCCAATACTTATGATGGAGTCAACCAGATGGTTGAGGGATGAGGTTCAACGGGCCAGGCTTGGATCCTTCCTGACCTGTCATTCCGTCAATCCGCGGGTCCAACAGTTTGTTCTGTGAAGTGTTCGTTATCCGAATTTATGCTCGTTATCTGAACAGTTCGTAACTGATCACTCACTGTATAAATTTGTTTTAATGATTGTATATTAACAAATATATATCACTAAATATGCTAACAAAATTAATACAAATATTGACAAATCTATATTTGTAACGAGATTTCTTAAAAATCTTATCGATATGAAATTTATGTAACATTAATTTTTCACTGTTCAAATTATTTTATATAATTTCTTAGAAATTATATAAAATAATAATTACAGAATTATCTAATAGAAATAAAGTTACTACTATACACAGTCTATTCATGATTAAATTCTTCCATAAACTTTAGTTGTAAAGTTTAATAATTTATTAATTCTTATTCTCAATTGTTAAGAAACTACTAATCTCTGAAAGTGGAGAGCCAAAATGCACAATAGCTTTTCATTTCACAACAGTTTTAGATATACATTCACTTAATAGTGTGTTATGTATCTATCAGATTGACATAATTTTAAACGTTTTCTTGACATGCAATGCGTATTATATCGAAAAGCTAACTTTTGCATGATATCACCTAGATAAAAATATAGTATTTTCTTATAATTCTGTAATGAAAGAATTTTCCAGAAAATGATATTTAAATTTAGATTCATAAATCGCAATCCATAAAAAAGAACAAATTGTACTGTTATTAATAATAAAAAAGCTATCTATGTGAACGTTACAGAAAGATAACAGCTCTGAAAACGTTTACAATACAATTTATGTAGTATATTTTAGGTTAGGTTAGTTAAGACGCCATATCTGACGAGGGATATTCTGTATCTTGCGCGACCACTTATAGAACTCATCACAGGCTGGTCAACCCATGATGTGGTTAACCGGATAGTTGAAGGACACAGTTCAATGGCCCGGACCCCTCCTGAAAACTGGAGGTGTGGAACTCGAATTTGAATCCGGATCCTCTAGGACGGTAAACCACAGCTTTACCACACGGCCATCCGGCCTACCAATATATTTTAGTATTATTATAGAATTATCTCATTTAAGCATTTAAAATATTGCACTCTGCTGCAAAAAAAAACATGCACCCCTAAAAATTAGAGAACTGCGAAACTTGATATACAAATGTCTTTCAGCTAGATATACAAATGATTAAAATTTCGTCATCAATGAATGCACAGGAGTTTCGAGAGCTTAAGAGAATATTGAATCTGAGGCCAATATAAGAAGCGGAATTCGTAAATAAGGAAATATCTGGTTTTATTGTTTCATTACGTTAAGCAGTTTATGAAGATAGTCTTAGATTATCGTCAGCAAACGAACAACTGAGCGAGTTTGAGAGACTGCATCATACACTTACAACAAACCTGCGACAAATCTCTGTCTTTTTTCTGCAACAGAATGTATATCTTAATTATGGCAAAATCTATTTGATGAATTATGGTCCGAAATGAAGAATAATTTAATAATTTTTGACCGGTAGAATAAGCAATATAAAATAAATGAAATCTTATGGAATCTTTACAGAAATTGAAGAATTGCTTATTTAATATATTGATGATGATAATTTTTTATATAGAATCACGTTCTTTAACTAATATTTATCTATTTCAAAACAATAAATAGAGTGTAGCATTATAGATTAATAAAAAAATAGAAAAAATTTAGTTCTTGGCAAAAAATAGTACAAAAAAGATATTTTCTACTATCTGAAAAGTCACAACTGCTTTTTAAGCATAAGAATTTTCTATATCTTTGAAGGAATTAAAATCATTGATTAAAGATCATTTGTAAGATACTAATAAAATGAAAAAGTATTATTTAAGCAAGGTTTTACAGATTTTCTAAATTATATTCACGAAAAATTAATTGCATTAATGCAGAAAGTGCCTACTCTAACGTTGTAAGGATATGGTGCCGCAAAGAAAAAAAAGGGTGAATCTTACCGGTTGTGGTCGGCGGTTCCTGGAGCTTCTGGTGAGTCACTATCAATGTGTGTGGTCTGGCGTTGTCTTGATGAAACACAATTCCTTTCCTAGTGGCCAAAGTTGGCCGCTTCTGGGCAATTGCTTCCTTCAGACGGTCCAATTGTTCACAGTACAGGTTCGAATTAAGAGTTTGGCCATAGGGGAGTAGCTCATAGTATATGATTCCTTGCCAATCCCACCAAACCCACAGCAAAACTTTCCCGGACGTCAGTCCTGGCTTGGCCACTGTTTGCACCGGCTCACTGCACTTCGACCACGACTGTTTTCACTTGACGTCATAAGTGATCCACTTTTCATCACCAGTCACCATCCGCTTCAGAAATGGATGAAAATGCATATTCAGAATGGATGAAAATCTGCTTCAGAAATGGATGAAAATGCTTTGTTGCGATTCAGCAGCGATTCACAGATGGAAATTCGGTCCATGAGGTTTTTTTGCATTAAATCGTGTAGCACCCATACATCCAGCTTCTTTTTGTATCCAGCCTTTTCCAAATGATTCCAAACGGTTTTTTGTGCAATGTTTAGCTCCTGGGCAATAGAAACAGTGCTTATATGCAGTCGGACTCAGCTATTTCAATGATTTTATCCACATTTTCGACAATTGGCCTTCCAGAGTGTGGTGCATCTTTGACATCGAAATTACCGGAACGGAATCGACGAAACCAAAACTGCACTTGATTGGCTGTTACAGTATCAGAACCATAAACACTATTCACATTTCAGCCGCCTGGCTTGCATTTTCACGTTTATCGAAGAAAAACTGTAAAATATGGCGTATTTTCTTTTTGCTGGTGTCCATCTTTGATGTGTGCTCAAACAAAACTGAGTCAACCATTCACAAAACTGTCAAATATGATTTTTAGTACGAAATGTCAGCTTTCTAATGCCATCAAGTGTAAACTGATCGGACTTTTAGAGCCCGAGATACAATTTATTAAAGCCATCTATTTGGAAAAATAATGGATTTCTTTTTACTACACCTGATATTATTATTATTTTTTAAACAATTTCTTAGTGATTTCTTCCTCAGACTTCAACTGTTCTTTTATTCCTTTATTTTTCTCTTTCATGGATCCAATGTTCTTTTGAATCTTGCTTAGACCAAATTAATGGCCTTTTAGGCTTCCTCCATGTGAATAGGAGTTCACTTTTTGAATAATAAAAATTATATGTTACAGGGGCATCAGGATTTTAGAGATGCTTAGGTGGGGCATGGCCAAAAAAACATTAGGAACCACTGATATAGTATTAAATTATTTTTAACATAAATAATAAGGAATAATTAATTTTTATAAAAAAGTTAAATATCATATTTATTTTCATTACTAATAAACTATAGTTCTTATTTATACTTAATAAAATCCTGTAAGAAATTGTTTTTCTTAAATTTTAATAATAAATTCATATAATAGATTTTTTTTATATTTTGTGGCAACAATAACCGCAATAATCGAGGTATTCCTGTATATGAATATTTAGTATTTATTTATTGCAATTAATGTTTATATTTTTGATCATGCTGATATTTCATATTTGAAAAAGAATATGTAAACGTAAGGCTTAAAGTGGGAACTCAAATTGAGAATTAATAAGTTTACTTCAGTTTAGGAGCCTAGTTTATGGAAGCCAGCTTATACGAGAAAATGTAATTTTTGCCAAAATTTCAATTTATGACTTTTTTCATTTAAGAGAACTATTAAAACAACAGAGCAAAAATTTCAAATACTTTTAAAATTTGCTCTTTTAAATACTTCTGTTAAATGAAAAGCAAATGATTATTAATTGAAATTTTGACAAAAATTACATTTCAAGTACTTTTAAAAATTTTTGAATAAAGTGCACTTTGTTGATGAGAAGGAATACATGAAATGTAACTATGATATCAGAAGAATCATACAACTCTGTTTCATGCATAACAATTACAAATTTTAAAATGTTTAATATTTATTTATTTACAATTTACATTGTGTATCTCTTTTAAATATTAAACCATAAGGCATATTCTATCAAATCTGAATATAAAATAGAAATTACTTTTACAAAATTGAAATTTCAATATCCACTTGCTAACATCACCATCCCTAACTTTTAGAAATGATGCATAGAATATTGTAAACTATAAAGGTGCCACCTAATTATAAAAATCAGGAGCAGTTAGTGCATAGGCACTGCAGAATTGCAGCACTCCCAATTTTTCTCGATATACAAATATATTTATTAATTTATTTATATTTGGTTGTAATATTTAATTTTATCATCAACAACCCTATATAATTCTCTTATTTTGTACAAAAATAATAATAAAAGTCTATCTTGTAGTACTTAGGGGATAGAAGGATGCTAGCAGCACTGTGTTTACCACTTGGTTTACCACAGTGCTATATTGCTATTCACGCAAGTATATACATGTCATAGTGACATGTGTAGATGTGAGCTATTAGCATAATGCAGCACTATCTATTGTGCAGTTTCACTGTAAGGAGGTTGTGTTCCACTGTTGTTTGTAAGCAGGTTGTGCCAGTAGTAGCATGTTGGTAGTGCTTATTGTGTTTATTTCATCTCTTTAAATATTTGGACACTACAATTCAAGACATAATATTTTGAATTATACTAAATTGTATAATTTTATAGATAAATAAAACAATATTTTTTCACGAAACAAAACAAGAAGAATATCTTTTATTTTTAAGTAATTTTGAATTATACCAAAGTGTATAATTTTATTGACAATAAACAATATTTTTTCATTTGTAATTTTTACCATAATTTTGCAATTTTATTTAAATATGTATACACTGTATTTACAGTATGTATGCATATTTCAAAAGTTGCAGCATCCCACAGTTTCAAGTCACGAGATGCCACTGATAAAAATATGTGTTATCACAAACTTCAGCTTAAGAATTTTTGTATAAGTACATAAAATTTTAGTTAGGTAGAATTTGATCCTTCTCAGAAGTATTAAGGAACTTGTAACATGTATATATAAGATTAATATAATCTTAAGCTTTTACATTTATTCAGAAATCATAGTTGAAATACAGACTAAGATCTTATGTAAAACTAGGAACTACACCCTTGCAGTCTTCAGCCCCAACTCATGGAAGCTATACATCTTAATTCTCTGGTTTCATCTTAATTGGGACAGTTTGCCTGAACAATGGTATTTGGTATTGATTTTGTATATTTGTAGTGTCTGTATGAGCCATGAATGTGGTATGCTGTCAAATGCCTTTCTGTAATCTATGTAAGCTGCGTGTAAGTGTCTGTGTTGTCTGTGTACCTGTTTTAGTATTGTTGTATCAATGATCAGCTGCTCTTTGCACCCCATGTGACTTCTACGGCAGCCTTTCTGTTGTTCTGTGAGAATATTGTTTTCTTCAACATGTGCGTATATTTTGTTGGTGATACATGAGGTTAAAATTTTGTATAGTGTTGGTAAACAAGTGATTGGTCTGTATTGTGATGGGTTTCCGGTGTTTGTGCTCTTGGGTTTCATGAAAGTTATGCCGTGTGTAAGAAAGGAAGGTGTGTCTTTTGGTTC